>JAOVVI020013972.1:0-11660 GCA_028571085.2 Nepenthes alata | reverse complement strand
ATAAGTGTTCAATAATGAGACCAAATTTGAACAGAGGTGAGGAAGTAGCGCTTATAGAAGCTTCAACAAGGGGGAAATAAATCATAAACAAAATCAAAACTTTCTCATCCTTAGAAGTGATAACACTTTCAACAACTTGCTATTACCACAAATCATGTTCATGCTCAGTTTTTCAGACATAAAGAAACAAGAAAAAAAGTGTCATCTCTAGAGAAACAAGAATTCACGAACCCGAACTGGCCTCTTTACTGCATTGGTAAAACCCTGCAACAGATCCAGTAAAAGAAAAAATATTATTAGCCCTGGGCTTCCAGGTTTGCTCATCGGAGGAAACAAGTCAAAATTTGGGTCCCCATCAATAAAAAAGTAGACAAACATCAACGCATAAAATTAGTCAAATGAATTTTTTTTGATGTCTTCTTACTCTTCCCTTGATTGACATTGTGGTATCCCAATCACTGAATGCCAAACAAGTGGTCATGACTAGGATCACAATCCACCATATAGTTCATAACTACATCCTTCAATAAGGCAAGCTAAGAGGGCATGCTACTCCCGCATTGTATTTCCTGGGATGTCAATCCAAAACTAGGTGAAAAATATGCTTCAAACGTCAAGAGAAATATATATGAATAGTTTTCCACCCTCATACCCCAAGGACTTTGATCAAGATGATAAATTCATGCAAATTTAAGGAACTTCCTCAAATGTTCTTCCTGACCACTGCTTTTTGAGCACTCAATAGAAAAAGAAAAAAACCCTTATTTTGCATGCCACTTTATTTCTAAGCAAGTGTAAATATGGATTCTCCATTCCATTGTCTACTGAGCTTGTATAAGATCCGGCTGAAATTACCATCTCAAAAAAAACAAAAAAAAAACAGCAATAAAAAAAACATGTTAAAATTAGCAAATGAAAACAGTGACCCACCTCATTAAATTTAAACAACAGAGGACGAGAGTCTCTTTGTAATGTTGCTGGCTTCTGCATAGGACTACCGGCATTCTGAGAGCCTTCACCTCCCAACTTTTTAAATCTTGGTTTATCAAGAAAGAGAAAAATAAATCATGCATTGAGCGGAAAAAAAGGCACACCACTATGTAGGTTTAAAAAAAAGCAATGAATAGGAAAAATGTCAATTATTCCATAGCCAAAGATAGATCATCATTTAATAAACTGAAAGCAACATGGATTTATCTCCAGAAACAGCTATGTAGTAAAAAATTACGACAGGCAGATGCCATTGCAAACTAGACTGGAAGAACTAAAGCAAGTCCAGTGGTAGATGTACTTGAATTGATTGATTGCATGTCGAAAGGTCAACATAACTGACAGATAAAAAATGGTACATTTAGGTGAAGGCCAACAAAGTTAAGATTAATGTCTTAAAAGGACAATGAACACGCAAATATCCACATTTGAGATAATCAACAACTGTTTATGATAGCCCAAGCATCCCTCCTGATAAATGAAGGGTTCGATCCAAAACAAGTTTCCAAATAACCAAATAAAAAACGGTAGATAATGTATATGCAACTTATCCAAAAAAAAAAACAATAAAAAGGGATTCAGAGTATGCCCTAGCTGTTATGATAAGCCCATAACATGAACATACAGCACACCAACTTAAGCTACCAGACTTTTGGCACACATCATTTGTGTTGCACTACAAAAATAAGATTGCATATTGGTTTTAATGTCATAAGCTGAACGCAAAACATCATCATGCACACATAATAGAAAAAAAACTTAGACATCAAGATGAGAAAAAAAGGGATATCGATGGCTATTGATGAATTTCTTACAATGGAGGTAACTGCCTCCACAAAATTTCAAAGATTAAAACCAAATAAATTCATTAACTTTTCTGTCCGATAAATTATAGTGAATGAGCCTTCATCATTGTGTACAATATTCGTAGCTACCTGATTTACATGGCTTGCAGCTAATGCAGCCATTAATGACAAGATGATGTCAAGCAATAATGTGATCAAGTAGGAAAATTTTCCTGTTAGCAAAACCACAATATTCCCATATTTATTTCATAAAGATTCTGAGGACATTAAGAGTGCCTCCATTTCAACAGCAATATATCAATTATACTCCCAGTGTTGATTTATCCAAGAATAGGTGCCTGTTGGCAACAATAAAACATCAGAGAATGATGTGACACAGATATCACGCAATACCTGTCAAACAAATTAAAGGCGCCATTTGAAGGTTTCTGCATGGCTCTGGGGGGTTTTAGTTTGACAACAGCTGCAGTATCTCCACCGGAACCTGAAGTCGATGGATTCTTGGAAGAGCTGCATTTGGGGTTGATTGCTTGTGACTCATCTGTAGCTCTTTCCGTGTTATTGTACTTGGCACGTGCAACTGCACAGCCATTTTCTTTGTTGCAGCTGATCAGTTTACCAGTGATACCTAGCAGTATCTTTTGCTTCTCAACCTAAGACATAAGTTGTTGAGGTGAGATGATGAAATGCACAAAAACTCATGCAACTAGAAAAAAAACAGAAAGGCATCTATTATTTCATAAAACCACTTTTAGTTCACCAACAGCCGGCCCTACTTGATCGTTTGTGTAAATTATCTTACCTAAAAAACAAAAAAACAAAAAGCCTTGTAGCAGTATCACTAAAGCATACATTCCCTAATACTGGTGCAACTTAAGGTTTGCAAATCTTGAAGAGTCACACCAGAAAATAACCCAGTAAATTCTGTGCATCAATTAACTAATGCTAATTGGGAAAGGCATCCATGCCAGTGTCAGTGTACAAATGCTATCTTTGCTGCTGTGCAGTGGCACCAAGTTTAAAGCAAGTAGGAAGAACTGTGGAGGTTTTGTCTGGAGGGTGGAATGGGCATAAGGAGAGCAACATAGTAAAAAGAATCAGTTGTTCAGAATCAAAGGGCCAAGGTCCAATATGTTTGGAACATGACCATATGAAGACCCTTTCAAACAAGGGAAAACAGATCAACAGAAATCGCATTACCATGTGCAAATCCTACGAAAGAATAACCGGTGTTATATCCTGTCATTTTGGCTGGAAGAACATATGAACTCCGGAGCTTGGTTTTTAATCATACTTTGTATAATTCAAGGAATGTAGAGAGGAAGGAACTACTCAAACCATTTTCAGACTAAATCTGTATGAGTATTCAACATTATGACCATGAGATAGAGTTCTACACATCCAACTAGATGAACTAGATAGAAATTTATTGGACACTTAGTTATGATCAGGCAGTGCTTCTGCTAGAGCAACTAAGATTGCAAATATAAAATTGTGTTTCCACCAGCTAGACAAATAAGCTCTGGCACACAATTCTTTCTTGATAGTGATGAGGAAAATCATTTCAAGGAAGTTTACATGAAAAGAATTGATAACACAATGCACCTTGACAAAAAATAACTTTATCAGCAGAAAAAGATTGTATTAGATGTTGAGCATTGGTATAATCCTTATTATCTTTTTACATTTTAGCCTACAAGTCATGAATTCAAATGACAGAAACCACCTCTCTGAATTATGATGGTAAAGTTACTTATATCTAATCCTCCCTAGAGCCAACAATGTAGGAAGCCTAGTGTATTAGCCGGACATTTGAAAAAGCATATATTATCTCGAATGATGAGTGGGCATTACACTAGTACAAATATCAATGAATTAAAAATTACAAATTAACATTTATTAAAAGTTAAATAGAACCTATATGAGATCCTGTTTAACCTTTTATCCAAAGAGAAGTCTGTCGACAGTGCAACAGCATCATCTAATGTCTTGTCAGCATTGCCAAATGTGCTAGAGTTTCTTCTCTTCAAACTGTCCATAGAATGACCATAGGCATATTGACCCATACAGCTTTCCTAAGTTACCTATAACTAGAACAACAGAGAAATAAATGCTCAACTGCCTCCTTCCCTCATGTTTCCTCAAAAGTAGCAGCAAAAAAGGCATTTTTTTTTTAATTTATCAAATGATACAAAGTTGCAATTCCCAATGCAACTTCTCAAACCAAGTAGTAACATCAATGAACTCTAAGACTTCCACATCAATTCTCAAGGAAAACTTCAGACATCAACCCACAAGATTTTTTTATTATAAGAAGCAACAGAAAATATCCTTCACTGCTGAAGCTCCAATCCCCCGTTACCTCTACAGCAGTCCTGACTCCACTGACTGCAGTAGTATCATAAACTCAATCCAGCAGCTTCATTGTGGTTCATTGTGTGCGTGAAGGAAATCAATGAGAAAAGACATAATGTTGGCCTCGAACTTCAATTCCTACAATCCCACGTCTCTCCTTGTGATGGACTCTGATTCACAGATGTATCTTTTCTTCCTACCTATGCTCACCTCCTCTATATTTCCTAAAGATATTAAAACCTTAAAATTCTTCTTCTAAACCGTAAAATCTTAAATCTGGAACTACAAACCACCATGAATTCCAGTAGAGAGCACAGCACAAAAAATTCCCATGCTGTTCCCAATCATTCAGAAAATTCATTTCATAGTTATTGGCATCTAATTCAGCTAACTAGGTTGATCCCGGGTTGAAATTGCCATCTCGGAGCCTAGTCTATGGAGGATTGGAAGTTCATCAGCCGAAGAACTTGGGGTCCTGACCCCAATTAATCAGAGAATTGGTGCAGAGTGGATGTTCAACAGGGTAATCCTTCATCCATAGAACTTTATTTATTGAAAGAAGCCTATTGACATCAGTTTGTCAGAGGTGACTGTTCACTGTTATGGTTATCACACATCTATGTGATTTTTGGCTTTAATTATTCAGATGTTCAGCACAGGAACTAGATATAGAATATGGCGCACTAAGGAGACAATCCGCAAGGTGAAAATGGTTAGAGGCATCAGTTCTGCAGGCTGCATCTTTGGGCCAACGATAATGATCATTCTGACTCCAAAGATGACTCTTAAGAACGGATGACAATATCTATACATGTATCGGTCACAGTCATATTACATATCGAATATTATGTATCGGTATCAGATATATCGGATAGAAACAAAATTCTAAAACCGTAAGCTTACAAGGTTGTGTCACCTAATATCTACCAAACATTTTGAATATCAATTGTATCAGTTGATATGGAAAGATATTGCGATATTATTGCAGCATAAAAAAATTGCTATCAGGGAACCCCAATGCCAATACATACCAACTAATAACTATCATATCGGTTGAAATTTCATCAATACTCTAGAGTAAGGTGTTGTTCAGCTCCATCATCATTCCTGATGATTCTGAAGGAACAGGACGCCATTAATTTATGCAAACTCACAGGGAGGTGTTGGCAAGGGAGTTGAACCTATCCATGAGAAAAATAGAAAGATGGAAAGTCATCTTGGTCTTGATGCTAAATTCTCAATCTACTCAGTGTCTTGGATAAGAAATTAGAAGGGGAGATAAGAGGACTTCACACACTTTATGAGGGAGGGTGGTGATTATGGAAAGGAATTATCATCGTTTTTTCATGGTTTTGCATCTAAAACATAAAAACTTCTGTCATTGTAATTATTTAAAAATAGAAACTACAAAATATATCACCTTCATAGCTTGTTTCACAACCGAACAAAGTTTTGAATGGTTGGGTGCCCGTGAACCTTGAGAAAATTAAGCTATGTTTGAAATTATGCATTCCTCAAGAAACACAATTTTATTCAAAATTAGTGATGCCAGTCACATGGCATTTTGACTTTACAATACAAGCACACACAACAGTTCATAAGGTACAAACAGTACTAGCATCTAGAACTACTTCAACCAGTCTTCAGCTTACCTCATGCGCCAGAACTTGCTTCACAGCCAAAGTAAGTTCATAACGTGCCGGTCTATAGCCCTAGCAGAAACCAGTTTGAGGAGAAAACGTCAGAAACGATAACATCACACACCAGAATCCTGGAACTACCAGAAGGTTGCAAACCTCAAAGTAATTAAATTCTTCAAAGGAAGGATCAAATGACAGTGATGCGGCATCCATCATTGCTTCATGTCTTGGGTTATTTGTCAATCGATCAGATATCACGTTTTTGTACGTTATAGAGTAGGAAACCATCACACTAACTAACTGAGCAAGATCATTCTTTTCTCTCTCCGACAACAAGTGCAGTGCAACCTGTGGAAAACTCAAGGGATCACCTCATAATCTACATCTATATTCAGACACGTGATAACTTCATCCAGGAAAAAGAACAGAAAAATTCTCAAAGCTCCATTATATTATTAGGTGCTACTTACAAGACTTTGCTAGCTATGGAGTTTAAAATGGTCTAGAGAAAGTCCATTCATGCAACCTTTTTTTTTCTTTTTTGGTAAGTACCATTCATTCAACCGGTGTGCTCGTGTTGATGAAAGGCAAATTTTTAACGTAGAATTAAGAGCATAAATTGTGTGCTTGCATATCCAAATTAAAGGGGAAGTTCATTGTTATAGTGATGGGAAGCCATGACCAAATTTCTTGAATGTAGTCTCTTTTTGGGCCTCATAAATTGGGTTTTTTGTGCCAGTGGAGGAATTTGATTAAAGTCTATGCATCAATGGACCATTTTCTGATCTGTTAATTCAGAAGGCAGACCCTTCCTTCCAAACTCTACGGATCCAACAAGGCAACCCTTCATTCATCATTTTTTTGCTGTTGTGGAGACTCAATGAATTGAAAGAGGCATCAAGTGACAAGTTTTTAAAGGCTTTCAATAGGCTTACAAGGTGGTCGGCAGATCATGATATCAAATTGTTTGCTGATGACACTTCAGTTTTTTCCTGAAAGCTTGATAGAGAATTCAAGTTTGGGGTTTAAGAGAATTTTAATGGTTTAAAGTTGTTTCTTCTTTGAAAATGAAGTGGCTAAAAGTGTTTTTGCACTAAGCGCTGATTGGAAAAATTTTGAAATTAGGAAAAAAACATTGTGATTTAATGACAATGGCAGCTTCGATAGCAATATTCAATAGGATCTGTAACAATATCGGTGTCAGTCGCAGTCATATAGAAATCAATCATATGGATGACAAGAAATGATATAAAATAATGCAGATGCAATTGTTTTTCCAATGCCTCACCAAACTGAGTAATACACTAAATTTTAGTGTTTCTTTTTATCATATATGTATATGTTTGAGAATATTAGTGAAGAATACACAAAAAGGGCACAAAAATGTGGCCAAGGCTTCTACAAAGGAAAAACTAAACAGGACCTCTTAATGCCCTTACATATTGTTTACTGATCACACTTCAGTTTTTCCCTGGAAGCTTTATACAGCATTCAAGTTTGGGGTTTAAGAGAATTTTAAAGGTTTGAAGTTGTTTCTTCTTTGAAAGTGAAGTGGCTAAAAGTGTTTTCGCACTGAGAGCTGATTGGAAAAGCTTTGAAATTAGGAAAAAAACATTGACTTAACAGCAATGACAACTTCAATAGCAATATTAAATAGGATGTGTAACAATATCGGTCTTCGTCGCAATCATATCGACATCAACCATATGGGTGATGTGTAATGATATAAATCAATGTGGACGCAATTGTTTTTCCTGTGCCTCACCAAAATCGAGTAATACACTAAATTTTAGTATTCCTTTGATCATATATGCATATGATTGAGAATATTAGTTAATTTTATCAAAAATAAGTATGATATGCCCCTTCGTCATTGAAAGATACACAAATAAGGGCACAAAAATGTAGTCAAGGATTCTACAAAGAAAAAACTACCCAATATTGGGACCTCTTAATGCCCATACATATTGGCTTAAAATATCAGCCAATATTGATTTATGGATAGGAAATTTTTTCTTTTATTCATCCTTCAACTGCAAAACCCATGGGCCACAATAGGAGGTGTTTTGAGCATTGATAGAAAATAGACAGGATGAAAGTAGAAATATCTATCAATGAGGGTTTATTTTAACTCCCGTATAAAGTTATATCTAGCCTCCAACTATATTTTATGACCATGCACCACAGTCAAATGGTGAAATTTGCATTGTAATGATTTTTCAATTACATCTAAAATGATTTACATCATGTCTTTGATTACAGTCCCTTCCAAAAGGGAGGATGCAACATATCTGTGATTAAGGTCTCTTCGTAAAAGGTAGGATATTAATTTAAACTCTGCATACAGTACGAAAAAAAATATACAAACCCTAATAGTAAAGCAAGTGCAGCAGTAAACTTTTCCACCCAGATAATGAAGTATAAAAACTTACTTGAGAAGACTATGGGCACATTTAATTCATAGTACATAGAATTTCATTCCAGAATCATAAGTGAATTTTTTAGTAGCACACGTGACAAAAGAAACCAAATGCTGCAATTTTAAATAACTTATTTCAATTAACAGTAACTTGCATAATTACATATCAACACTACAGGATTATTCCTTTCTGACTTTTCACATTTTTATCTCCTTTTAATTTATTACACAGAAAAAGAGAAAGAGAGGGGGGTTAAAGAGAACCTTAAACTAACCTTTATTTTCGAAAGTGCTTATTGTAAAGAAGATATTAATAGGAAATTTTCTTTTCTAATAACAGAGAAGGAACCAAGATGAATAATTATAGACAAAGCGTATAGCTAAAGAATATATATACTACCAAAGTCTTCATAGAGATTCAGTTAATACAAATCTATGTAATTACTACTTTAATGTTTCTAGATTTATGTATTGTAAAGGGATAGATGGGGAAAATCAACGCCAGGTTCATGCATAGTAAGTATTGTGTGCCTTGTACATATCTATAGAGCAATTGCATAAATTTGACGCACATATTTTCATTAATTAAGATACTATATTGTCAAGATATTTACTGGTTTCTTCAGAAAGGTCAAAGGTTTGCTTTGTAATTGGTATACTTATGAGATGGGACGAAGGCAGACATGGGATGGGTATCCACACAGTATTGATCAATCAAGTAACATACAGTCCATGATATTTATTGGTTTCCTCAGAAAGCTTATCCCTGCTTCTCTAATGTGTGTGTTGGCTTTGAAGGAAAAGAAAAAGAATGAGAGAGATGGCAATTTGAAGTGTGAAAGATGGCCCCATACGCTACTATGTGCGATTTGGAGAGTAAACAAGAAGAGAAATTAGAAGTGGTATAATTATGAGATGGGATGAAGGCAGACATGGGATGGGTAACCACACAGTATTGATCAATCAAGTAACATACAGTCCATGATATTTATTGGTTTCCTCAGAAAGGTTGTCCCTACTTCTCTGATGTATGTGTTGGCTTTGAAGGAAAAGAGAACGAACAAGGGAGATGGAAATTTGAAGTGTGGAAGATGGCCCCATATGCTACTATGTGTGATTTGGAGAGAAAACAAGAAGAGAAATTAGAAGTGGGAAGGGGCAGCCCTCCACTTTGAAATGATAACTAGCAGTAATCCACAAAAAAAGATTTGTCATGAGCCTGTTCATGCAACAGTCTTAGATGTTGGTTTAATTGAGGTTACACATAATTAGAATGGGTGAGGTATGCTATAAAAAACTAGAAAGGAGGTAGTAAACGGAAATTAAAAATGCTTTTACTTGGTAAGGATATTTCCCTAAATTGAGTGGACGGCGGAATATGATTTATACAGCCAATGCTGAGCTTATGAAGTGAGACATATGACTTCTTGTTGGTGGCGTATTTGTCATGTGGATTCAAATGCATAGTTTACGAATTTCCTATTAATTAATTCCTTCATTTTACAAATAGAGTCTACATTTGAACTATGTTTGCATACATACAGTATAGTTAGGCTTCATTTATTTGCAAAAATGCAATAGTTATCAAATTGAAAACATTTCCAAAGTTAATCAAAGCTTGAAGATTTGTCCAAGCATTTGTGGTATACTACTCTATCTCTTTTGTTAGTTTGTTATAGGATTATTTGAATTATCTATCAATCCTACATACGTTTTGGTATTAGAGACAGCTATTACACAGTGCACCGTTGGCAAGTCTGCTTGTCTCGTTGGTTTGCCAGAACTAGGTGATCCCGAGACAGGTGCTCCCAGTCATTGGGTATGTAGGGTGAGTTTTGTGTTATCTATGCATTAATTAATTAATTAATGGCGTCTAAATTTAGATGTATGTTTAGGAAAATAGTTCGAATAGTATTGTGACAGCTAATTCAAGAAAATCATCAATTATTTTAAGTAGTCAAAATTATTCAAGATAGACTATACTTACTCAACAAGTAGAAGAAATTTATAAAATAGGTAAATTTGATTTTAAATTTACTTTATCTATTAAAGATCATGAACAAACGATATCTATTAAAAATGAATATAAAGAGATAAGATTATTATCCACATTATTTACAAACAAGTTAAAATATAAAGGAAATAATTACATTCACTATAGATTAATCCAAATAGCAATTAAACCTTTAATTAAATTAGGAATTGATATCCCTATCTTACCATGTCTATGAGATCAAACTTTATTAAAAAATAAAGATTCCATATTAGCAGTAGTCCGATCTAATCAAAGTGACGAACTTTTCTTATTTTACATATGGAATATACAATAAAATTATCTTGACGATTGTGGTAGTATTTAAACTCAATAGATCCTAAATTAATCAGGATCAATTCATAATATTGCTGAATTTTTACTAGATTATTTGAATTATATAAGTAATTATCATAGAACATTCTACTGGTGATTGCTAACATATGTTTGAGTAGAAGTTGTTGCAGAAAGGCAATCGCAGCTATATGTATTGTAAGATGTTTAGTACATAGTTGGATGATTGCTCTATAGCTTTGGTAGAAGGGGAGGATGTCAAAGTTTGATCATTTTTTTGGATCGGATAGTATCTTTAAATGTTAGGGGCGGCTAATCACGAAGGGTGGCAAACTGGTTGGATATAGAAATTGATTTTTGCGGTATGGGTATTGCATAATCTTTGGCATATTATTTAGCCAGAGTAGAGGGTCCTTGAATAGGTTTGGATTTGGTGTTATGTTTTGGTGGCATGGTATCCCCGAAAAAATCCCCTCATCAAAAAATCAGGTAAAGAGCTTGAAGAACTTTTAATGAATTCGATATCAAAATAAAAAATAGATAAAATAACTTGCCATATTGTAAAAATTTGTTTAGAAACTAAATTCTTTACATCCTTTTGAAGAACATCTTTGACTACTTTGTAGTTAAAATGTAATAAAAATTTATTATTGTATAAATTATCTTAAAATTTTGAAATGCATAAAATAATGGACAAAATTTCATTTTTAATTGTTAAATAATTTTTCTGTGGTCTGAGACAAGGACCCGAATGAAAATGTATGATTTGATCTTGTGTGGTGGACTCTAACTGTTGCGTAAGGATGCATCCATAACCAATATCAGAAGCATTAGTTTCGACTATAAGACGTGCAGTGGGTTGAGGTATATCTAAACATGGAAGATGTTGAACCTGATGTTATGTATGACATTATCCAGGGAATTGGGTTCTTCTAGAGTCTCTAACGCTCACAAATTCATTTTAAGTTCAAAATAAAATCAGCAACATAATTTAAACATTCTAAAAATCTTTAAAATTGATATTTACCCTTGATTTCATCTAGGAACTTATTTGCAAATCCAATGGATTTGTGAATAGGAGTTATAGTATGTTGATATATGTTTAAACCTAAAAGTCATACTTT
>JAOVVI020013969.1:0-11661 GCA_028571085.2 Nepenthes alata | reverse complement strand
GCTACATAATTTATACGATAACCAGGAACCCAGGACGTAACACCTTCACTAATAGAATAGTTTTCGTTCGAAGTACTTACTCTTTATATTCCAAAATCTGCACGGGTTCCTCAATATAAGTTAAATCTTCCTGGATCGTTAAGGGCTCGTATTCAATAATATGGGCTGGATCATAAACATAATTTCAAAGTATAGACACATGAAAAATAGTGTGCACCTCCCCTATACTTGATAGTAACGCCAGACAATGAGCTACCTCTCCAACTTTTTCTAGAATTTTGAAAGGCCCAATAAACCTTGGCTTCAATTTTCATTTTACTGCAAATCGAGATAGACCCTTAGACGGTGACACCTTTAAGAATACATAGTCTCTAGTTTTAAATTTCATATTCGATCTCCTTATATATGCATAATTCTTTTGCCTACTCTAAGCCACCTTCAATTTTTCATGAATTGTTTTAATTTTTCCCGATATCTCCTCAATAATATCAGGTCCCATGAGTTTTCTATCCTTTGTTTCTTTTCAATGGATGGGTGATCGACACTTTCTCCTATATAATGCCTTGAAAGGGGCTCTCTTGATACTTGTCTGATAACTGTTATTGTATACTAACTCCGTCAGTGCCAGATAATTATCCAAGTTTATTTTCATTTCTAATTCTAAGACTCTTAGCATATCTTCTAGAATCTAGATGATTTTTTCTGATTGTCCATCCGTTTGTGGGTGATAGACTATACTAAATTTTAATTCTGTCCCCAATTCTTAGTGTAGACTTTCTCAAAATTTAGAGATGAATCTTGGATCTCTATCTGATACAATAGAAGTTGGTACTCCATGCAATCTTACGATCTCCTCAATATACATTCGAGCCAATCGATCTCTAGAATAGTTCATTTGAACTACTATGAAATGTGCTGACTCGGTAAGTCGATCAATAATTACTCATATCGCATCATGATTTCTCAAAGTTTTGGGTAATCATATTACAAAGTCTATTGATATATCTTCCCACTTCTAACTTGGAATGGGCAAGGGTTGTAATAATCCGGATGGCTTCTTGCACTTGGCTTTTAATTGTTGACAAAGCAAACATTTTCCTACATAACCCATAATTTTTCTTTTCATATTTCTCCACCAAAATAACTTCCTCAAATCCTGGTATATTTTGTTGATCACTGGATGAATGGTATACTTTGAACGGTGGGCTTCCTTCATGATATGTATCTTCAATTTTCCAATGTTCGGTACACATTCGATCTCTAAACCTCAAAATACCATCAACATGGATATTAAAATCAATTCGAGAGCCTCGATCTAAATCTCCGACAATATTTGCCAAGAATGAATCCCTCATTTGTTCATCCTTAATTCTCTTTAATATTTCTCGCTGAATTTGAAAATATGATAGGATCATTCGGTCACCTTGCACATATCTCTTAATATCACACTGGTTTATACACCTAGCATCTCCATTTCTTTAATCTTTAAATTAGCCATAAAAGTCATCTGGCGACTCAAGGCATCTGCCACCATGTTCCATAGGTTTTTTTTTTAGGATTTACTCTCTCAACGTTAATGGAAAAATTAGCGTTGATAGTATGATGATCGGAATAGTTGACCAGAAATAATGAATTGAGTGATTAAGAAAAGTTGACCGGATTTAGCGTATAGTTGACCGGCTTTATTGGTAAATGACCAAAGAAGTAGATGGCCGGTTAAGATGATCGGTTGGACTAAATAAGTTGATCAAAATAGATAGTTGACTAATTTGAAAGATGGCTACCCTTATTAAAAAGAAGATTGAGTGAAATTTCGGAGAGGAAATTCGGAGTGATTTTTTGAGGAGGATTTCCGGAGAAGATAGATGACAAGAACAAAATGTTATCTGGTTAAGAGAATTGACCAGACTAAAATAGCTGTCCAAAAATTTAAAGCTGTCTGAAAATAGAGAGCTAACCAGACTGAATTGTTGAGCTGTTCGGAATAAAGGAGATGATCAGATTTATAGTTGTTGACTGAAATTTGGAGAAATAACCGAAATGCCCAAGAAACCGTAGACTATAAATAAACAGTAACATTCGAGGATATCTTAAAGTGTTTGAGGACCCATAATATGGCCGAAGACTTTGAGTATAAATGGGAGCTAGTAAGACGATCATCAGAATCATTTAAGTCATACCCTAGTCCCTACTTCATTGACATTCTGAAAAGAAATATTGAGTGAAAAAAGAAGTACAAAGTAGGTAACTTACCCCACTTATTCTCACCTGCCCTGTTGCCTATAAATACTGGAGTTAGGGGTTAGGGGAAGAAGCTAAAAAATTTAAAAGAAGCAGCAAAGGAGAAGAAGAAATTCAGTCGGAGTTAAGGGTGTTTGTAGATTAGACAAGTGTACCCCACGTTTAGTCCTTGACAATTTATCGTCGGAAATATGATGGCATTCTAATATTTTTCTTCGTTATATTTCTACATGATGCATATTATGGTAATCACTTCTCATGTTTTATGAAGGAATTTCATGATCATTGCATGTGTTATGTTTTACATGTGAGATTTTGTTGCACGGTTCATGCTGTTGTATTACATATTTAATTACTGTTAACGAATCATTTTTCATATTGAAGATCTCACCCGCTTGCATGTTGTTCGCCGCTTATAAAAGTAAGATTGCATGTTTTTAAGGACTTCAGTCATTTGAAACTCAAGACAGTTTTGACGGCCGAGTAACTCTAGGCCTTAAATGTAGCCAGTTCTAACGGTCGAGTAGATGGATGGCTTTATTGGCAAACGACCGAAGAAGTAGATGGCCAGTTAAGATGACCAGCCGGACTAAATAAATTGACCGAAATAGATGGTTGACCAATTTGAAAGGTGACTGCTCTTATTAAAAAGAAGATTGAGTGAATTTTCAGAGAGAAAATTCGGAGTGATTTTTGGAGGAGGATTTTTTAAGAAGATAGACAACAATAATAAAATGTTGTCCGGTTAAGAGAATTGACCTAACTAAAATAGCTATTTGGAAATGGAGAGCTAACCAAACTGAATTGTTGAGCTGTCTGGAATAAAGGAGATGATCGGATTTATAGTCGTTGACTGAAATTTAGAGAAATAACCGAAATGCCAGGGGAAATCGCCGACTATAAATAAACAATAACATCCGAGGATATCATAAAGAGTTCGAGGACCTATAATAAGGCCGAGGACTTTGAGTATAAATGGGAGTTAGTAAGATGATCATCAGAATCAGTGTAAGTCATGCCCTGCTCCCACTTACTCCGTTGACCTTCTTGAAAGAAAGATTTAGTGGGAAAAGAAGTATCAAGTAGGTAACTTACCTTGCCTGCTCTCACATGCTCCATTGTCTATAAATACAGTAGTTAGGGGTTAAGAGAAGAAGTTAAGAAATCTGAAAGAAGTAGCGAAAGATAAGAAGGAGAGGAAGAAATTCAGTCAAAGTTAAATAAGGAAGTTCGTAGATCAGGCAAGTGTACCCTATGTTTTGTCCTTGATTGTTTCTCGTTTGAAAATCTGATGGCATTCTAATGTTCTGCTTCGTTATATTTTTACGTGATGCATATTATGGTAATCACTTCTCATATTTTATGAAGGAATTTCATGATCAGCGCATATGTTATGTTTTACATGTGAGATTCTGTTGCACGGTTCATGCTTGAAAATTGTACACAGAGAATTTATCTTGCATATTTAATTACGGTTAATGAATCAATTTACATATTGAAGATCTCACCTGCTTGCATGTTGTTTGTCGCTTGTAAAAATAATATTGCATATTTTTAAGGACTTCGGTCATTTGAAACTCAAGACAATTTTGATGGCCGAGTAACTGTCTGCCTAAAATATAGCCAGTTCTAACGATCGAGTAGCTGCAGACCTTAAATGTAGCCAGTTTCGTTATGTGACGGCCGAGTAGTTACAGGCCTAAAATGTAGCAAATTCTGATGGTCGAGTAGCTTCAGACCTTAAATGTAGCCAGTTTTGTTATGTGACGGCCGAGTAACTACAGGCCTAAAATATAACCAGTTCTGATGGTCGAGTAGACGCAGATAAAAAATATAGCTAGTAAAGAAAAGGAAAAAATAAAAATTGGGTTTTTGAACTTGCATCCAATTCTCATGAAAACGTTTATGTTCCATGTTTTATGCTTTTGTACGTAAAATGATGTCATTTTATTTCTTTAAATCACATCCAAAATTATTTTTTTGCATGTTTTCTGTATCGGTATCTTGCTGAGCTGTCGCTCACTCATTGTTATTTTTCTTACCCTCAGATGACCAAGAACTTATGTCGGACGAGAAAGAGTGAAGTCAGACGGTCTAGCTAGGTAGGAAGGCCGATTAGGATTTTAAGTAGCAATGCATGGCTGACCTTGATGTATTTTTGGGATATTGTGGAAACTTTTGTATAATGATTCTGCTATGTAAATAAAAGGAATATTTAGATGCGTCTGTTAAAATTTTTATAGTTTGAGTAATTTTGATTCATGGTGACATCTCGTACGTCTTTGGTTTTATTTTCTAACCGACCGACCTAGAATCTCAGACGGTCAAAATGTGACCGACCTACTTTATGGCCTACTTAATGATTTGCTATTTGCAATCTTGTGTATGTGAATGAAAATTTTAAGTCCACCTAATTTTATGCCACTTATGTCGAGTTGATTATCCCGGCTATATGTGTATTTATTGATGAAGGTCATATGGTGGACTATAACCCGTTCCGTCACATTACCCTTCCTAGGTTAATATTGTATTTCACAATTATTATCATTCAAGAAATCCAGCTACTGTCGTAGCCTCATGTTTAGTTCTTTTTTAGAGAATAAATATCTCAGACTCTTATGGTCTAAATATACTAGAAATTTTTCTCCGTTCAAATAGTGTCTCTAAATTTTTAGAGCGAAGATTACTGCAGCCAGTTCTAAGTCAAGAGTTGGATAGTTCTGGTCGTGCACTTTCAATTGTTTCGATCTATACGCTATTACCTTTTCATACTGCATTAATACACAGCCTAGCCTGTTCTTGAGGCATCACAATAGACCACATATCCATTCGATCCTTCGGGAATTGTCAAAATTTGGGCAGAAGTCAGTCGATTCTTTAACTTTTGAATGCTTTGCTCGTATTCCTTTGTCCAGACAAACTTAGTTTCCTTCTGTTAGTTGTGTCAAGGGCATGGCAATTTTTGAGAAATTTTCTACAAATCTCCGATAGTAACCTACTATCTCAAGGAAAGTTCGTACTTTAGTTACCGTTGTAGGTTGATTCCAATTAACAACGGCTTCAATCTTTGTGAGGTCAACAGAAATGCCTCCCTTCGATGTATGTCCCAAGAAGGTTACCTTCTCTCGTAAAAACTCACACTTTTCAGTTTAGCATTTAATTTCTTTTTCCACAGTGTCTGAAGGACAATTCTCAGGTGTGCGTCATGATCATTGTAATCCTTTGACTAGATCAATATGCCATTAATAAATATAACCACGAATTTAACCAAGTATGGTTGGAATACTTTATTCATTAAATCCATAAAGGCCTCAGGGGCATTAGTCAATCCAAAGGGCATAATCAGAAATTCATAGTGCCCATACTAGGTGCGGAACGCAGTCTTTGTTACATCATCCTTTTTAATTTTTAGTTGGTGGTAACCCGAGCAAAGATCAATTTTTGAAAATACCCGAGCAAAGATCGATTTTTGAAAATACCTGTGCCCTTGTAATTGATCAAATAAGTCGTCAATGCTCGGTAATGGGTATTTATTGTTAATGATGATTTTATTCAATTCCTGATAGTCAATACATAATTGTAATGACCTATCTTTCCTTTACATGAATAAGACCGGAGCACCCCAAGGAGAGACACTTGGTCAGATGAACCATTCTCCAAAAGATCCTCTAACTATTGCTTTAATTCTTTTAGTTCTGCTGGCGCCATTCGGTACGGTGTTTTCAAAATTGTGTTTGCTCCAGGGATAACTCCTTTCCCGAATTCAATCTCCCGATATGAGGATAAATCAGGTAAATATTTAGGAAAAATATCATCAAATTTATGAACCACGGGAATATCCTATATCAGCACATCGTGAGACCCAATTGTGCTGGCGTAAACCAAATAGGCTTGGCATCCGTTCTTCATTAGATGATGAGCGTGTAAGGTTGAAATAAAATCGGGTAACTCTTTTCGTATCATCCCTTGGAAGTAAAATGGCTCACACCCTGGAATGACAAAATATACCCGTTTGTGGAAACAATTAACATTAGCATGATAACTTGCTAGCTAATCCATTCCTAAAATCACATCAAAGTATATATTTTCAACAATATAAAGTCTATGACTAGTCTTAACTCCCCAATCCAGATTTCACACTTCGGATACATAATATCCATCAAAATAGAGGATCTTGCAGGTGTTAATACATTTAAGGCATGTTCTAAAATATGTGGGGAGGATAGAAAATGACAAACAAATTTTGAAGATACAAAAGAATGAGTGGCGCCTGAATCTATAGTACATGAGTAGGAGTACTAAAAATAGAGAGAGTACCTTCCACCACATTTAGGACCGCTTCCATATCCTGAATTTGAATGACAAAAACTTTGCCTAGAATATTTGGCTTCTCTGCCATTGGTCTTTTTGTGTTTCGGGCAATCTTTAATAAAGTGACCCTTTTGGTCACAATTTAAGCAGGCTCCCATAGACTTGTGACAGGGCTTCCCGCCATGTTGATTTTTGCATATCGAGCAGATCTGTGTGGTTTCGGTTGTTACTACTAGCTTTGGTCCTACTTGTGGATTCGCCTTCTCCTTTCCCGTCCTTACCCTTTTTATGGGCATTCCAGATGTCACCTCTGGACCAAGTGCTGGGTTCCCTCGATTTTCCATTCTTTTCTTAAAAAAAGTGCTCATTCTCAGATTCTTTTTCAAGAATTAGCGCCCAATCCAAAATGTCCCCATACGTGCGCAGCTTCAAAGTCACCAACTGCTTCCTAATGTCATCCGCAACCCTAACTGGAATTTCTTTGCCTTTCTTACCCCATCTTTATCTATATGAGGGGCATAACGAGATAATTCTGTAAATTTAGCATCATATTCTACCATTGATCTACTCCCCTACAACAATCGAGCAAAGTCTTCCTTGTTTTGTTCCTGCAAACTTTCAGGAAAATATTTATCTAGGAATGCCTCTTTAAATACCTCACACATGATCTCATTTTCAGCCATCCCCATGGCCCTATTTTGCATGGCACACCAATGGTCTGCTTCCCTTCTAATTTATGTTACAAAGGTCACCTTATTCTCCTCCGGACAGCGGATCATTGAAAATATCTTCTTGACTCTTCGGATCCACGCCTCAGCTTTTGTGGCATCTGGGTTTCTAGTGAATTCTGGTGCATGTTCATTAGTAAATCTCTCAGAAGCTGCAGGCCCTGGGTTTGCTGGAGGTGCGTCTATAGCTGGTTCGTTATGACGCTACTCCTATGTCATTCATACTAGAATAGTTACCATACGACCCATGACAGCTGGATATTCCTCCTCTCGATTAGGCCAGGGGTTGTTTTTGGATCCTCTGCCTTGACCTACCATTCTCCTCTCCTATTGTCAAAATACATGTTAGTTCATTATATAATATCGAGTTTAAATTCCACAGGTGCTAGTATCCAAATCTCCTATCCACCCAATAGAATTCGGTCACTCCTTTGTGAGTGGTTCAACAAAAATGACCAGTTGGGCCAAAATGTCCGGTTGTGGCAAAATGGCCGGTTGCGCCAAAATGTCCGATTGTGCTTAAATTTTGGAATGCAAGGCAGGATAGAATTCCGAAATGCAAGGTCAAAAAGTCGGAGTGGAAAATGCCGTTTGGCATTTTTGGATTGGAGTGGCGGTTTGCTTTTACCAATTCTTCTTCCTCACACATCCTACTTCTAAGGCCTCGTCCTATTATAAGGTCTCTTCCTAATGTGTCTTCCTAATCTAAGACATCTTTTCGATTTTATTATCTGATACCACTTGTGACGTCTCACATCCTAATTCATTATTATTTTTATTCTATACTTATCTTTAATTAGTCAATACCATATAATGAATGTAGACTCATTATACACAGGACCAAAATAAAAATAAAAATGCCAACTAAAGTCATACAAAATCTCGATAAGGCATGACTCACTAGTATTGATCAAAATAAACTTATCCTATATTGCTATTAAGTACAGCCTTAAAGTTTACCCATATTGTTTACACCAGGTATATTTTTTTCTTTCTTTTCTTTCCTACATTCTAAGTACATGATAAACCATAAAATAACTATCTCCAAAATATCTGCAAAATCCTTTATTCTTCACTCTCGTTCATCTGGTAAGAACTCATTTGGGCCACTGAAGTGTTAGTAAAATATCAAGTGAGTGAACTATAATAAATATAATAAAGATCATGTAATTTTCTTAGTAAAACATAATAACATATATAGAAATCATTACAAATGACAAAAATATGCAATTCTTTTCTTGTATCTTTTGCCAAACTTTGCAGGTAATTCTTTCCTTTATTATCTTTTTGTAGGGACCAGAGTCAGTAGGCCTTACCAGATAAAGGAACATTGATTGAGGGTTGGATTGTGTTTTATCCACATAATCTAAAGCCTGAGCTCATATTGCACCCTAAGGTAGGTGGATTGTGTTCTATCCACACAATCTAAGGCCGGAGCTCGTATTTGCACCTCGAGATGGGTGATACATACCATTATACCCGATAGACGGGGTTGAAATTGTCTCAGCGATACTGAACTAAACTGAATTATCAGACATCGATCTTCCGTCCTAATATACTAAGGCATGTCAGAATATATTATCTGTCGATTTTTTCTGGTCCAGTTACTTTATTTCAAAATTTCTTATAAAAATTTTATCGTGTGTTACAGATACTGAACTTTCTTTATTCAAAAAGGAAATAATTCTTCTGACAAGATGATGTAATAATCGTTCAATATGACAATATTCCCATTCTGACAATAATACTTACAACATAATATTTAAGTCTAAAATGCAATTCTAACAACAATACCCATTCAATATGATAATATGACCATTTTGACAATAATATTTGTAGCATAATATTCGAGTCTGAAAATACATCTTTTTATACTGAAAAACAAAATTTGAACTTGGTATTTATTGGATTATTTTTAGTCACCGGTTTGATACTTTGAATTAATATAGCATTTTTCCTTCTTTAAATCTGGTTTTTACATGATGTTACGAGAATAAGTAAAATAGGAATCAAAGTATTGGAATAACAACAATTAAGAGATTAATCAAAGAACACAACAAAGAAGCAAAGGCAGAAGTATACTTGCCCTTTGGTCACTTGACTTGGTGAGTTTTGCCTTTTCCTTTAGTCACACAGGTCTATCCTCTCTTATTTCCCTCTTATTTGTCCTTCCTTTTTCTTACATTGCCTTATATAGATTTTCTCGTTGGCTGTGTTATTATTAGCACATCAATTTAGGTATCTTTAATAGTGGTTAGTCATCAGTTTCTTAAGCCAAAATGTTGCCAGCATGTTATCCCTAATAATGCTAACTCATTGGTAAGTGTCAATCACAGGCTATGATACATGTTATGTGACGGACCGACCTTTTCCACCACATAGGACCTCCATCAAGCCTAACTTCCTTACTTTAATTTAGAATTAATAGACAATAATTACGTGGACATAAAAAATTTTCTTTTCTTTTACACACAGGATTTCATTATACCGAACTACAAGATATGCTTTCTAGACATATCGATCCCAGTATCCAAAAAGTAATCACGAAAACATACTAACATTCATAGATTCATAACAACGGAACCATTTTACAAGTCTTCTCAAAACATCAAATGGAAAATAAATAAAGCTCTTCATAGATCAGCTCCGGCCAGCCAAGCCAGTTGGCTACACCATAAGGTTCTACTCAACTTCGTCCTCCATAAGCCTTTCGTCATCTGAAAAGTGGCAAGAATGAGCGACAAAACCCAACAAGATACTCACATGTATAAAATAAAACATACATATAATCGAATCAAAACAGAGTTCACAATATAATTTAGCATACAAAAATTATCATGTCGTTTTTTCTTGATTTCTTATTCTTATTATATTGTCTTTGAAGAATCCATCACAAAATTATTCATAATTCTTATCATCTTTAGGGACTGGACGGGAGTGGACAACATCAAGGATGGGTTGTGTGTAACCCCACAACCTAAAGCCGTATCATCTCATTATGCTCCCCGAGGCCGGAGGTAATGCCTTTAACCCGGCATACTGGGCTGAAGTCCAAAAGTCTTATGCCACCAAAAGTTTTCTCTCGTGGCCCAAGAGGCAATCCTCGAGTGTCACTCCAACATCCTTCATCCATCTTTATCAGCAAGTTAATGGAAACTCAGTTCTTAGTTCATATCTTTTAATGGCCATCCATCATAATTCAAGAGTTGAAAGTCATAGAGTTTCACTTGCTGTCCGGATTAATACATTTTTCTTGTTCTTAAAGTTTTTGTTCTTAACTTCATCAATTGAAGTCCGTATAACCTTTCCATCAATCATTTTAAAGCCGAAGTTCTTTTTACTAAAAGTTGGAGTTCTTTTTAACAAAATTTGGAGATCAAAATGCCGGAGTTCTTTTTCAACAGGCGGAGTTCTTTTCTTAAAAGGGCCGAAATTCTTTTTATCAAAGGGAATCCGGAGTCATTTTTCATCAAAGGAAATCCGGACACGTTTTTCATTAAAGGAAGTCTGGATCGTTTTTCATCGAAGCAAATCCGGAGTTGTTTTTCGTATCAAAAGCCGGAGATCAAAATTCACAAAAAATCCGGATCGTTTTTCATCACAAAGGCGGAGTCCTTTTTCTAAACAGGATGGAGTACTT
This sequence comes from Nepenthes alata, assembly GCA_028571085.2. Lineage (NCBI taxonomy): Eukaryota > Viridiplantae > Streptophyta > Magnoliopsida > Caryophyllales > Nepenthaceae > Nepenthes > Nepenthes alata. The sequence goes on along the minus strand of JAOVVI020013969.1, from coordinate 741 downwards.
TTCTCACAAGGCCGAAGCTCTTTTTCAAAGGACGGAGTACTTTTTCTTCAAAAGGACGGAGTTCTTTTTATTGAAGACTGGAATTCAAAGACCAAAGTTCTTTTTCTTTTAAGTCAGAAGATCTAAAAATCAGAGTTCTTTAATATTCAAAACTCTAAAAACTTGAGTTCTTTTTCGTTTAAAGTCTGAAGCTCTAAAAATCGGTGTTCTTTAAAATTTGAAGGTCTAAAAATTGGAGTTCTTTTTCATTTAAAGTCCAAAGCTCTAAAAGTTGGAGCTCTTTAAAATCTGAAGCTAAAAAACCGGAGTTCTTTTAAAGTCTGAACTTTCAAAATTTGGAGTGCATAATCCGGAGCTCTAAAATCGGAATTCTTTCAAAGTCTGAAGTTCTAAAATTCGGAGTGCAAAATCCGGAGTGATCTTTATGTAAAATTCGGAGCTATAAAACCGGATTGATCTTTCTTGTAACATGAAATTACCGAATTTCATATAATTTGCCAAATAAACATACTTTAAGCAGAACATCAAGAATATCAGAATTTTTTTTAAACATGCAATTCAGAACAATTCTTCCTCAAATCTGATGAACAGAACAGATTTCATACATAGAACAAACTTCATACATACTGAAGCATAAGTTCATAAAAATATCAGATAAAGGAACAGAACAAACTTCATACATACTAAAATATAATTTCATAAGAATATCAGATATACTCGTATCGCAAACATGCATAATCA
>JAOVVI020013966.1:291-11663 GCA_028571085.2 Nepenthes alata | reverse complement strand
AGGAGTCCTCGTCCATGTCCTCCCATACGCTCGGACAATGACGCTACAAGTCCTCGTCCATTTCTCCAATGGAGTCCACGGACACAATGTCACTCGGGAGTGACCTCAACAGGATTGTGTTAGTAGTTTCTACACCCATGTGTAAGTCTTTGATAACCAATATTATACACTATAGGTATATAGTTTGGGTGTATGGGTTGAGTTGGCGGTAGATTTAGTTTTATTATAAATGCATGAATTTGATATTATCTTAAGTATGAATTGATTAACGTGTTATTATACGAGTATAAATAATTTCCACAAGAGGATGTACCTTTTAATTATAGGTTATAAACATTTTTACTTTTATTGGGATAAACGAAAAGAATCAACTTATATAATTCCTGCTTTTCATAAGTTTTATTCAGTAAAAGGTGGGTGTTAAGTATATCTTACCTATATTATCATCATCAGAAGTCATAATGTGCCGATTGAGAATATTCCAGTGGTAAGAGAATTTAAGGATGCATTTTTGTTAGATCTTTTTGGATTGCTACCAAATAGAGAGATCAAGTTTGTAATTAAATTAATGCTGGTATGAGTGTTGATTTCTAAGGCTTTGTATAGGATGACCCATTTGGAGTTAAAAGATTTGAAGAAGTAATTGTAAGAACTTTTATAAAAAAATTTTATTTGACTGAGTGTATTATCTTGTGGTGCACTAATTTTATTTGTGAATATAAAAGATAGGCCTATGAGATTGTGTATAGATTACAGTGAGCTAAATAAAATAATTATCAAGAATAGGTATCATTTGTAAAAAATTTATGATATTTTTGATCAATTATAAAGAGTCCAAATATTCTAAAAAATTAACCTATGATTGAAATATTGCTAACTGAGAATTAAGAGGAAAAATGTGGCAAAAATGACTTTTTAAATGAAGCAGTGGCCATTATGAATTTTTACATATGCTATTTGGATTGACAAATGTTCATACAACGTTTATGGATCTTATGAACATGGTGTTTTAATCCTATTTGGATCTGCTGGACGAACCCTCAAAATGGGCTTGAATGAAGTAGAAGTGAAGCATAAACGTTGATCTGTGAAGGAAGCAACGTAAAGAGCACGCGTGGGATATTATGTCTAGGTAAGACTTAAATATGATAACTTAGCAATAACCGGATGAGGGTTGGTTAAAGATAACTCACACAGATGCAATTGATAATGAAACAGAGGACCACTTCTAGTGGAGGCAGAGAGGTCCCTACATATCATTTTCTTCTGTTTTACTGCCTTTCTTTCTAGTTGTTTTCGTTGACCATATTTTGAAATATTCGTAAGGGCTCTGATGAGTAAGAAATTCATTTGAGGATTATTTGCAAAAAGCAAGGAGAAGATACTTCTAGTTAAACCAAAAATTGAATTTTAGCTCTAATATTAATTAGAAAAGACTAACGTGGTGTTAGATGTTCTAAGTCAAAAGTCGGTAACTGTTGTGGCACATTTAATGGTTAAGAAGATAGAGATATTGGATGAAATGAAGAATTGTAATATTAGATTACACTCTTAAAATATGTGTATAATTTTATCATATTTTTAGGTATAAAATGAGATCTTTGAAAAGGATTAATAGAACGTAAATAGACAACTCATTTTTTGTGAATATTGCTAAGGATCTAAGTCGAGCTTCATGGGCTGATTCCAATGTTCAAATTGAAGGTGTTTTGAGATTTTGGGATCATATTTATGTGCCAGACATTGAATAATTGAATGAAGAAATTCTTAATGAAGCACATCGATCCAAATATATGATTCATCAATGATAAATAAGATATATCAAAATTTATCGAAAATCATTCAATAGAGGAACATAAAGAGAGAAATTACGGCATTTGTTTGAAAATGTACTACCTGTCAACAAGTGAAAGTGGAACAAAAGAAGCCGTAGAGTCTTTTACAATCTATGCTAGCTCTCGGTTAGAAATAGGAGCACATGTCAACGGATTTTTTAATAAGTTTACCAATAGCATCAAGAAAGTATGATGCAATGTGGATGATTGTTGATCGATTGATAAGATTGGCTTATCTTATTGTCTCGAGAATAACATTGTGAAGGGCCCATTTACTAAGATTGTATATAAATGACACAGTTAGATATCACGAAGTTTTAGTTTTGATTATATTATATCAAAATTTAAGATATTTATCGAAGTTTTTGAAGAATTTCGCACTAAGAGCTTGCACTTAGTTGAAATTCTGTTTGGTGTACCATTTACATACTAACAAAAATTTTGAGAGGATGATTTAGAATTTGGAGAATATGTCATAGATTTCAGTCTATGAGATACAAGAAAATTGGGATGCTTACTTGTGCTAGCAGAGTTTGTCTACAATAATAGTTTTTTAGCAAGTATCGCTATAATATTTTTTGAAGCACTCTATGAAGGAAAGTGTTGTTTCCCAATAAATTCGGAGAAGATTGGAAATTAAATGCTTTTGGGACTGGAAGTAATTCAAAAAAATCAAAGTTGATTCAGTTATTTGAGATCAACTCCAAGTTATTCGAAGTCGACAGAAACATTATCAGCCTGTAAAAAATCTGAGTTGAGTTCAAATTGGACAATCATCTGTATTTGAAGATATTCTGGTTTAAGGGAGTCAAGAGATTTGGGTTGAAAGAAAATTTAAAGTCAAGATTTATAAGACTGATACATATTTTAAGAAGGATCACAAGAGTGGCTTATATACTAGTTTTACATCCAAGCTTGGCAGACATTTACAATATGTTTCACATATCAATATTTTGCAAATATATTTGTAACACTTCACACATTATTGACCACAAACCCTTGCAAATTAATGAAGACTTATCATATATTAAGTAACCAGTGCAAATCCTTGGGCGTTGAGATGAAGTGCTCTGAGCAAAGGTGATTCTTTATATTAAGGTATTGTTAATAAATCGCTCTTTTAAAGAAGCCATATGGGAAGTAGAGAACAAGATCTTGAAGAAGTACCCACATTTATTCATTTGTTAATATATATAAATTTTGAAGACCAATATTTTTAAGTTTGGGAGAAATATGACAATCAAATGTTTAATATGATTTATAGTGTTCGGAATGAATAAGATTAAGTGATTTTTTAAAGGAAAAATTTTAGTTCGGTTGAAAAAATACTCTTTTAAAGAAGCTGTATAAGAATTAGAAAATAAGATCTTGGAGAAGTACCCACATTTCTTCATTTGTTAAGGTATATAAATTTCAATGACTAAATATTTTAAGGTTGGGAGAAATGTGACAATCAAATGTTAAATATGATTTATAGTGTTAGGAATTAATAAGATTAAGTGAACTTTTTTAAGGAAAAATTTTAGTTCGGTTGAAAAAATTAAGTATGGAGTAGCTTGAAAAGGTGTTTATTTGGCACAAGAGAGATGTATGAGTTTATTTAAGACATAATCACTTCACCTAATGGGCGTTTGTGTGTAAATTGAAATTAGTATTCATATATCTCTCTATTGAAATTAGTATTCATACTTGATCAGCAAATGACTAGTGTATCTGCACTAGTCTCCTATTTAAGCAATATACGGCTTTTTTTTAGCTCATTCCTCATGAAAGTTTGGGAAAAAAAGAGAAACAAAAGAGGAGAAGTGAGAGGAATAAAGAGTAAGTAAATTAAAAGAGATTTCTAGCAAAATTTTGAAAAATGTAAGATAATTATATATAATTTTATTTTTTTATTTATTGCTAAATTTTTCAAAACTTTCTCTATATTTCTTGTTCAAATGTTAATACATATGGTATTTTTTTTAACTTTTTTTTAAAAAAAACTTTTTTTAAGATTATGTTACATGCATATTAGATTTGCTTCCATTTCATAATATTTTGAAGGCTTGTACATTAAATCAAGTATGTTGCATTGCAAATTATGAGATTCTTGAGAATTGATCTTGCATGCCTCTTTTGTGTAGGAATTTATTGAAAGCTCCACTTTAAATTTGTTAAGTTATTTATTTTTTATTTTTTTAAAATTGTTTGTTTGTGTGAAGTCCATCATTTTTTCTAAATAAAAATTATTGTAGATAATTAATAAGATATATTCATATATATTTTAATAAATTTATTTCTGATTGAAGGTCCTTAACTAACATCTACGTGTTCAAAAAGAGTCATTTGACTCTATTTATAAGAAATAATATACAGTCATATTACATACAAGTTTTAAATAGTAACATATGACCTAAATTATAAGAAATATTTTAGCTTGACCTTCAATTTCGATCCTAATGGGTGATGTTGTCACTGGCCTTTAATTCTTACTTTGTTATTATTTTACAGTATTTTGTCACATGTCTATTATAATTCTTTTGATATTTTTATCGCATATATCTATATATAAATTATACATATATACTTTGGTAAGTCTTAGTTTCACTTTTATCAGGCTCATAAACTTTTAAATTAAAGGGTTTGCATGTCACTTGTAGGGGTATCAAATTTTAAAAGAATATTTTTGAATGATTAGTTTAAGGATGATGTTATTGTACTTTAGAAGTTTTGATGTTAGATATAGTTTAGAAATAACTTTTATCGAGTTTTGTATTTTGGTGGCCAGCATACTTGTTTTCTTAAATTTTATATTTTTGCAAATTAAATATTGGTTCGTAAATGCTTCTTATTATTTGGCATTGAGTTGGTGAACAAAATTTATGTTTTTAGGTCAATTTTTTTTTAGTTTTTGGAATATTAACCAAAAATCGTTTTCTAGAACTTTACATTTATTTATCGATAGTTTATCTAACATTGGATATAGGATCGTGTTTCCAATTTGGGCTTGATGTATCCTGGATCAGGGTTACTGACAGATTAGGATGTTGTTTGGTCTTCGGGTCAAATTAAAGTAAATTTGATTTTCGTACTTCGTGGCCTGAATCTTGCACGCTACAACTCAAAAATAAGTGGTCAGAGAATTGGTAAGATTTGCTCCCCGATTTATCAGTTGATACTTGAATTAGCAATCTTTCTCACAAGATGAAAGATGTATGGATAAAAGGACATGAGTGATGATGCAAGAAAGTGGGTTCTGAGTCTTATTTGGAGGTTACGTTCGACGTGGAGCGGCTTCAATATTGAGGGGGCAAGAATTGCGAAAGAATTTTTTGGAAGCTCAACGAGTAGACAGTGGTCTCTTGAAAGCTCTTGGAAATAGCGTTTATAGGCTAATATTAGCTTAAATGTGGGCATACTCTTAGAGCCTGCCTTAAGGGACTTTTATATCCTCAAGGGACTTTTATAGAAGATGGACCTCCCCTTCCAATAGACGAATCTTGGACGATAGCTGGTACAAGCATGTCTAGAAAGATGTGCACCATCTTATCATCCTATAAATAGAGTAAGAGACAGGGGTTAGGTCTAGTCGTTCAAATAAAGTGAAAACTCGTAGAGACTTGTGTAACGACTCAGGTTTTGAAATATAGTAATTCATAATCATTAAGTTAATATAATTAAGTTTAGGATACATGGATTAAGAAAAAATGAGAAAACAATTTGATTCAGAAGCAAAAATAGGCACTAGGGGCCCGAGCAACGCCTGAGGCACAAACCGGGTGCATTTAACAGAATGGGTTGGTGCGCTCGAGTTGTGCCTGAGGGGATGCCCGAGTGCATTTAGTAGAATTGACCGTCTGAAGGGCACTCGATGAGCGGTCAAGCGTGACCCTCCGGAATGTCTTAGCGCTTGATGCACGCTCGAGCGGCGCTGGAGCGCGGTCTAAAAACTTCCACCGCCTTCATGTTTATAAAAGGAAAGAAGGGGGAGAGAGAGAGGGAGAGGGAGAACGACGAGCAGGGCAGCGAAGGAGGAAGAGAAGAAAAGAGGAAGGAGAAGGGAATCTCCTCCATTTTTGGTTCGATCAGAGTAAGAAAATCAGTACATTAGGCTGAGGCAAGTATACTCTGAACTCTCTTTTCTTTTATTGTTGCTTTTTAACTTCTCTAAAAAGGTATTATGGTTCTAATACCCACTCCCTTCATGATTTATGCATGCTTTCCGTGTTTTTTCTGATTAAAGAGATAGATTTCATGTTTAAGTACAATTATCGTGATTTATGTATTCAATTTTGATGTTTGGCATGTATTCTGTGTTCGTTTTATGTCCAGAAGCTTCACTTCAAACCCTAGCTAAAAAATGAAGAGTAGGGTATTTGTATATCTCGAGATATGAAGGGAAAACACTAAGTGATAACTTATGATAAGTTATGTGAGCCTTTCGAATAAGTTTCCTCTGAAAAGTCGTAACATGTTATGCTATCCGACTTTATTGAGAGCTCCAAACTTGTTTGATGGCTTCAGCTTGGAGCTCACTGGCATGCCAGGGGTATAACCCCATCCCCCGAACGATGTGTGGATTGCATTCATCGGGGCATAAATTTTGAAGGACAACGATTAGGCTTAATTGAATATCCTATCATCGGGATGTAAATTTTGGAGGATATGAACTTTGAATAAGAATTATAGATCTTCAGATCATTTGAATAAGAATTATAAATTTTCGGATCATTTGAATAAGAATTTTAAATTTTTGGATCATTTGAATAAGAAATATGGATCTTCAGATCATTTAAATAAGAATTTTAGATTTTCGGATCATTTGAATAAGAATTATGGATCTTTGGATCACTTGAATAAGACTTTTAAATCTTCGGATCATTTGAATAAGAATTTTAGATCTTCAGATAAGAAATTTGAATGAAGAACCAAGAACAAGCGAATGATAGTAAAGAATAAGAAGTAAGAACCAAGTGTATTGATACCCAAGAATCAAGGAATAAGAAATAAGGAGAACCATCCTATCCTCGGGATGTAAATAAGGAGGAACTTATGATCAAGTTGTTTTTACATAAGAACTAAGAACTTTTGAGCATATTTCCTCATGTTTATGCATAGTTTCATGTTTTATCTTGTTTGCTTGCATGTTTACATTGCATATTTATATTTTTACGTTTCTTTCTCTGTATGTATTTATACGTTTTACATGAATATTTTATGTTTTTATTTTATGGTACATTGTTGAGCCTTCGGCTCACCCCTTACATTTTATTTTCCTCTAGATAATTCAAATCCTGATAAGGACGGAAGATAGGATTAGCTAGAAGGAAGGAAGCTTGAGAGCTTGAAGACCTTTGAGGATTTTGGAGACTTTGAAGAATTGTGAATATATGTGATTAGTTTTTGAATAAACATTGTATGTTATGATAATGTAGTACATTTTATATTGTGATGGAAATATTATTTTTACTTCCGCAGGTCGATATATGGGTATAGTTGCTTTCGAATTATTATTTTTGGATTATGAATTTTGTTTTGGCCTTAGATGACATCTCTCTTAGATCCAATACGGTAGTCAGGGGTATTGTGTTGGAGTCATGGATGATATAACATATGTTGATCCTATGGATAAATTGTAAATATATTGTGGAGTAAATTGTTGTGATCTGGTGGTTTATATTTATTGTAGGATCGTTTATACAAGTTATTTGTATAGTTTTTAGCCTATTATTAGAGGAAACTCTACCTAATTTTCTGTAGGAATTAATGTTTTAAATTTGAAGCATTAGTTTATTATATTATTAACGAAATGTCTTAAAATATAGGACCTGTTCCGTTATAATTTGCATGGATGAAAAGCAATATAGCAGCCATCGTGCTTACAAGTACCCTGGTTAAAGACGCTGGAGTGGATGCTTGCTCCATCCGGGGCTGATCCGACGTAGAAGCCTCCGGTCGAGATGCCTTCGTGGTCACCACCTCCTCAATATTGTGCCTTGGTTGGGCCTCCACTGGGGTGGGCCATGTTGGACCCTCTTCGGTCGACCCGCATGAAAAGCATGGTATCGGTTGCTTTGGTAAGGAAGAAACAACAACAGGGATCTCCCATTGGGCCTCCTAATGGGCTATCTGTTGGGACTCTGTTGGGCCTCTCGCTGAGCCTCCTGGTAGACTACCTGCTTGGACTCCTGTTGGGCTTAGGCTGGCGAGCAAGTTGGCCCAATTGTCTCACAACCTCTAGCTCACCCAATACCCTTGCAGCAAGAGTAGGGGGCCCACCGGCTATAGCTTCTTCGGCACTGGCCTTAGTGGTGCTAGCATCTGAGGATATGGCAAGGGTCGGACCCCTAGTCGACTTGCCTAGGCCCCACATCCGCTCCACCATCAGCAGGTTTTGGACGATGGAAGATGAAGATCTCGGAGACGATACAGTCTGCTATCGAGACAGACTCTCAAATGAATCCATAATATAAAGGGTTCTAACCTTCCTCTTGGGCTGGGCAGGTGGAGGAGCAATGGCTCCCGTACCCTCCATGGAAAGACCCCACTGGGCCAGTGCAAGTGTCTCAGAAGACAGGAGATGGTCTTTCTTGAAGTCGCTCGTATTCACTCGGACCAATTCCGTTAGCAGCTTGACAAACTCGACCTCTTCGTGCGAGGCCTTGCCGGTAAAGGGTGCCCGCACGTTGCCCCACTCATTAGAAAGGGCCTAGTCGAAAGTAACCTTGATAAAAAAGAACTGTTCTTTCCAATTCTTGACAGAATCAGGAATGATTCCGCTTATGTGCAGGTCCCTGGGGGATAGCGAGATCCAGTCTTCGCTCTGACAGAATGAAAAGATTACCTTCACGGCTACTATATTCAACGCCCTCCCTTGGTGATGAAGGAATATGCAGAGGGAGCATAAATACTTAATGGTATTGGTGTGGAATCTCGTGATTAGGACTCCTAGGGCCACCAAAATCTCGTGCAACTCCCCCGGGAGGGGGAAGTAAAGACCGCTTTGCAAGTGTGCCTCATAAATGGTGATGGACCCGTCTGGAGGAGAACATGCCCTATCGTGCTCTCTCAGCACAACATACATAATCGAGGTTAGAATGTTGTACTGCAAATACAAAGCCTCGATGTCAGCGACAGTGAGAATAAAGTGAATCGTATAAACTTTAGGAGCCATGGGAACAAAAATGTGGTAAGGCACAAAGAGATGAGGGAAAAAACAACTTGAGAAGAAGAAGTGTATGAGGCAACAAAGGAGCATCATTTTATAGAGGACGTTGTTTGAATTTCAAATGGTGCCTTGATAAGGCATGCGCATAATGACTTGAAATGCGTCAGCACCAGAGGACGTCTAGACACGTCAAACGTGTGGCGTCATTAATAGCAACTTGCCCCCATATAGGTGGCATACACGTGGCAGGACGGGACGGGTCAGTTGTCACAATGTTGCAACCTCCTAGGCCAATACGCTTCACTTCTCAAAGACAACGAATTGGTGGCGAGTAGATTTCATGATTTCAAAACCGGATTGACAGGTAGACGATCCACTCTGGCGTGCAGCCTATCTGGTTGATCAAAAACCCAGTTAGACATCTAGCCAGTTTGACTGGTCAACGATTCAGTCTGGCGTTCGGCTTGCCTAATGTGCCAGTGTCCAGCCTACTTGATGTGCCAGTCTGACATGTAGCCAATTTGACTGGTCAATGATCCAGTATAGCATTCGGCCTACTGATGCGCTGGACCGACATTTAGCCTACTTGATTGGCTGGCGATGCACTTTGGAGTCCAGCCGATTTGAAGGGTCAACAATCCAGATCGACATATGGCTTGCATGACTAATTGGTAATCCAGTCTGGCGTCCAGTAGATTTGATTGGTCAATGACCCAGTCCGGTGTTGAAAAAAAACCAGCAACTCTAAAATTGAAGACGAAAACAGTATGGGCAAAAGTAATTGTTTGTTCTATTCATTAATTTTCCTTTACAAATTACAAAGTCTCCAAAGGCTGACGTATACCAAAAAGAAGACAACAAAAAAGGGGGATACATGGAACTCAGCCACAGTGAACCCTCAGACAAGAAAGTAACTAGATGAACCCGAGAATTTGATAGACAACAAACCAAGTCCTGCAAGAACAACAGTTCATGATGAGTCAGAGTAGAGGCCCGCCATGAAGAAAGGCCACCGTCTAGGCAAGGTTAGAGTGTAGCAAAAGCCTCACCTCGCAATACGGAGGAAATGGCCACGAGCTTGAGATTCGCCGCCAACCCTACCAGCAATAGGGGCAAGGCTACAGAGACAGTAGTTCTCGAGGAGCCTGAGCCTGTTTCGAAGGTGAACCATTGCCCAAGATGAAGGCCTACAGGAAAGCCTCGCCCCACTCAGAAATAGCGGTAGGCATGGCTCCGGAACGGATACGAAAAAGGATGACCAAAACGAATCCTCACGCGAAAAGGGTGACCAAAGTAGACCTCTAGTGTGTCCTAGAATGACGCCTTTGAACATTAGAGACAAACTCCCATCGATCTCAGCGGCCAGTGACTCGAGCTTGATGGTAACTTTGGGTCCCCATGCCCCTTCATTGATGAAGGCAGAATGTGATGCAAAGAGGCACAATAAACCCTTAATTTATAGAATGCAGAATGATTAAAGGACCGCCAAATGCCAGAGATTCCCCATGCCAACAAATCTGTAGAAAATCTCGAATGTTGGAGAATCACCCCAAAAACTGTAAAGAAGGAAATTTGAGGATGGCTTGGGGAAGGAACAGAAGGGAAAAATGACAAAGAATGTCACGTCCCATCCATGAACATGTTGGGGGTTGAAAGTTCAAACCTCCTGGCATAGGGGGCTAGTGATCGGGATAGTAGAAATAGATTGATCCAATACAAAGATTCACGGACTCAACGACAGACCTAGAAGGCATTTGGCCCACAGGTCTCAGTTGGTCAATGCTTCCATTGACCCAAACAGTGCCCCAACCAGCCAGACAACCCAAGCTGACTACGACTCAATCCAAGCAATCCATAGTGCTCTTCCCGCGTGCTTTAGATTGTTTGCCTTAATCAACCCAATACCCCGAATATTGCCCATGATTACAATCCTTTAAGGAATGACAACTCTCAACTCAGTAGATCTCTCATAATGGCAACCCAAATATCTGTCATGTACATCATTTTAAAGAGGGAAGGAATCCCCTTGATTAATCAGGTTGTCTTAATTGTTGTCTGCAATCCCCTTGCCAGCCCACTAAATCTGTACAAGCTAGTTGGTGGCTAGCCTTGACATCTAAGTAAGGATGAGCTGGCTCAGAGGTTATAAAAGTCCCTTAAGGTAGACTCCAAGGGCACGCCCACATTTACACCAATACTAGCCCACAAATGTTACTTCTAAGAGCTCTTAAGAGACTACTCTTTGCCCGCTAAGCTTCCGAAAAAGCCCCTCACAATTCTTGTCATCTCAATATGGAAGCCGCTCTATATCAAGTGTAACCTTTGAATCATGCTCAAAATCAACTTTATTGCATCATCACTCATATCCCTTTATCTCCACATCTTTT
>JAOVVI020013965.1:0-11663 GCA_028571085.2 Nepenthes alata | reverse complement strand
CACCTTATTCTTCATACAATTCTACAAACCAAACATTGTAATACAAATTCCTAACTAATTCTATTCCAACAACCAAATATAGGAATAACAATTCCCAACTTTATTCCCATCTAATTCTATTCCCTGGGAATAACTATTCTATTCCCACATTATTCCATTCCAGCAACCAAACGTGCCATGAGTTGTTGACTTGTGAGTCTTGCATTCTAGCTGAGTAGGCCTCGGATCTGGAATTGGGTTGCACGGAATACTACCATTAATTGACTTCTACGCCGTTTTTTAAGATAAATTAGAATCAAAAATTATAACTTTAATAGCTTAACAAAAAATATGTTCAGAATATTTTTTAGTCATTTGATTCAATATATTGATTATTTTATATATTTATTTTTATAATTTTATATAAAAATAGATAAACAGATTAAATACCATATCAAATTAAATGGCTGAATTATATTTTCAACATGGTCACTTAACCTATTTTAGAATACTCCCAGCAAAACTTTCTAAGAACGTAAAAACCCCACCACTCTTACTTAAAGTAATAAATTGGAAGTCACTTCTACTGATCCCCACAATCAATGATCTGCCACTGAATTTCCAAAAATTAAAATCGGGAAGGAATATAATAAAAGAAAATCCTGTACCATTGTATATGATGTACGTCAATTGGTCAACATGTCACGTTGCAACGTTTTGGCCGTGCTCACACAAACAACCAACGGGTGAAGCTCCTTCTCTTACACAAGGGACGAATTTGAAGTAATGTCTCCATCGACTTTGTAAACAAGCAATAAAGGAATGCCACACAATTTACCCATCTGAAGTGGGTAATCATGAGAACTCTATTTTATTTTATAAAGAGGTAGATAGAGTTATTTTTCAGAGATTTAGAATATTTATTTTTAAAATAAAGAATCATGATTTAATTATTTTTTAAAAAAAATTAAAAATTAGTTAATATTAATTATTAAATTATAACTATTTATTTAAATAGATAGTATAAATTTAGAGAATAATTTTATCTGTCTCTTGAAGAGATAGGTAGAGTTGTTCTTCAAATTTAGATAATTTATTTTTAAATAAATTATTATAATTTAACTATTTAAAAAAAAAACTAAAAATTTGTTAAATTTAATTATTAAATTATAACTATTAAAAATAGACAATTTAAATCTAGAGAATGATTTTATTGATCTCTCTAAGAGATAGATAGAGTTGTTCTTCAGATTTAGATAATTTATTTTTAAATAAACGGGTGTAATTTAACTATTTTTTTTAAAAAAAATTAAAAATTAGTTAAACTTAATTTTTAAATTATAATTATTGATTTGAAAATAGACAATTCGAATATAGAGAAGGATTTCATCGATCTCTCTAGGAGATTGAAGCCCTTCATCTCCTAAAGTGGGGTGCACACACGTAAAACTCTTTTAAATAAATAAATAAATAATATATGTTAGTAAATGAACGATAATTTTATTGACCAGTACTAAAATTTTTTAAATAAATATACTAAATTTATTTATTAACTATTCTATTCATTTTCATTAAATATGATAAGATAGCTATATTAATACGAAGTGAAAGTACCTCATATCCTGGGCTAGAGAGTCCGTGTTACATCCCTACCTTTTATACCAGCATATATGAGTTTCGACCGTTGCATCACATTTATTTCGAGAACAAAAATGCTAAATTTTTTGACCATTTACAACTCTTCAAAATTTTCACATAAGGATAGAAAAAAAAATTCAAACAAATAGAAAGAAATTAGAAAATTAAAAAAAAAAAGAAAGTATTTTCCTCCTTTTGATGTGTGATAAGTTGGTCGAGTAGAACACAAGAATACTATACTATTAACTAAAATAATCCAACATTGTAGAATTCACGGGTAAGATGTACATATTCAATTATATGCCATTAAAGAGCCTCCACCTACTGCACTGAAAACCTTGGGCAAATGAACCTTTCAAGGTTCTGCCAGCTAGCCATCTATGTCCCGTTTAATTCCACCTTTTCGGTCCTAAACTACTGGCATTTGGCAGTTCGGTTGCTGGCTATTTATGATGGTGGGGGTGCCATTTGATTTAAGTTATGGTCTTTCCATTGGGAAATCTCTTATATCAACCTAACAAATAAGATTAGGGTTTGAGGATAAATATTGAATATTAAGTAAATATTTAAAATATTTGATATAACTTTCATCATTTAATCATTTAATTTTTAATTTTGACTGTTAAATAGATATGAGAATAGTTTAGCTTGGAGTGACATTACAGCGCTCAGGCTATTAATTGGCTGTTGGCATGCGGCACGGGGCCTCAGTTCTTTCTGCAGGCAATGTGCACTGGTAAACTGTTTTAAAGAAACTTCAGAACTTCGCAGGAAATCCTTATTGCACTCTCGTTGGTGGGAACCCACGTTCATTCAATGCTCTCATCTGACTCTTGCGGCATTGAGTTTGAGATTTTGATTAGTGTTGAAGAGAGTAGGTGTACGGCAACTGTGTTGAGTTGATTTTCAGCCTCTAAATCACGTAAGGCAAGTAGTTAGGGCGTTCGTGTTCATTACCAGTGCCATTCCGTGCGCTCACCGGCAGAGTGTTCCCTCGCTTTCGGGGAATTGCATTACCCACAAGTTTTATGTGCTTTTGGTGCTTATTGAATTGAGTTATATGCTGAAATCGGATCATTTCATGCCACAATAGTAGTTTATTGATTAATTTTATAGTCTTTTTTAAGCAGTGCATTCCATTCCTTTGGGGAAAATTCCATGCCATGCACCTTTGACATTTGTTGGATATTTATGGAACACTGTAACGTGTCAATAACAGATCATTACGACATGATATTGCAAATGATATTGCTAGATAATCCAATAACATGTATTAAAGCTCAAGATTTAAATGCTACATCCGAAAGAAACAAGATAAACCAATTGTTGATCAATGAAAATCTAAAAATAAGGAAAAATCGTGGTTGACAAATCAATTATCGGAGGTGGTTGGAGTGTTTTCCTCAAATGATACATCTCCGACAATACAATATCCAATATTCAAGCAGAAATATGAATTTAAGGCCGAAGGCCATTAATACAATTGGGTCTAAATTCGGAATAATAAATTTCAAATCATATTATCAAAATATAATAAAATAAACTAGAAACTATTCTTTCATGAATAGTCTTTTGTTCAATCCTGTAAGAATTTTCAAACCCTCTAATATGAATAGGTAGTAAAAGATGGCAAAAGCGAGACTAACTGTATAATATATATATATAATCATAGACGAAACATATAAAGAGACAATAATAACAATAATCAAAATTTAAAATATAAAAAATGTCAAAATATTAATAACACATGTATAAATCGTATGAAATATAAGAACAAATGATTGGTAATAATCTCATCAATAATATTAAATATTGAAGATCAGATTATAATTATTTTTATATAACCAAATATTAAGTATCATTTTTAATAATATATGGGTGGACTAACTATATATTAATCCTTATAGTCAAGGTTGAAAGTAATTTCTTAATTCCATTGACATTAGGTTTTGATGCATCCCTCGTTCTTAAGTTATGGTACGGATTAGAGAGCTTTTTATTCTTTCGATGTGGGTCAAATTAGAGCGGGCCTGATCTCCATAGCTATTAATTTGAAATCCGTACACCATAAATTATAAATAGGAGGTCAAAGGATGGCGAAAATTGCTCTCATTGTATATTCTTTGATATTCAAATCAGAAATCTTTCTCAGAGAATAGAAAGATGTTGGGAGAATGCGATGAATGCATATGTGCATATAGCGGTAGAGCGTTTGGATGCGCCCGGCAGAGGGGGGCTTAGAGGTATGCCTTGGAGGGCAGTTTAGAGGTGCGCCCGGCAAATGGATAGCTTTGAGGTGCGCTTGCAGAGGGTAGCTTTGAGATGCGCCTACAGATGGGCGGTTTAGATGTGCACCTAGCAGAGGGGTGGCTTTAAGGTGTGCCCGCAGAGGGCGACTTTGAGGGGTTCCTACAAAGGGGAAATTTAAAGGTGCACCCTATCGAGGGGCAGTTTTGAGGTGCGCACGGGGAGGGCAGCTTAGAGCTGCGCCTGGCAAATGGGCGACTTGGAGGTGCGCCCGACAGAGAGGCAGTTTTGAGGTTCGCTCGTAGAGGGCAGCTTTGAAGTGCGCCTGCAGAGGGCATCTTAAAAGTGCGCCCACATATGGGCAGCTTAGAGATGCACTCAGTAGAAGGGTGACTTTGAGGTGCGTCCGTGGAGGGCGACTTAGAGGTGTGCCCGGTAAATGGACGACTTAGAGGTGCGTTCGGTAGAGGGACGATTTTAAGGTACACCCCCAGAGGGCGGCTTTGATGTGTGCCTAACAGAAGGGCAATTTTGAGGTGCGTTCGTAGAGGGCGATTTTGATGTGCGCCCACAGAGGAGCGACTTAGAGGTGTTCCCAGTAGATGGGCTTTGAGGTGCGCCCGTGGAGGGCGGCTTAGAGTTGTGTCCGACAAAGGGGTGATTTTGAGGTCCGCCCGTAGAGGGCAGCTTTGAGGTGCACCTGCAGAGGGAAGCTTAGAAGTGCGCCCACATATGGGCAGCTTAGAGGAGTATCTGTAGAAGGGTGGATTTGAGGTGCGCCCACGGAGGGCGGTTTAGAGGTGTGCCCGACAAAGGGGCAGCTTAGAGGTGCGTTCGGCAAAGGGATGGCTTAGAGGTGCGTCCGGCAAAGGGACGGCTTTGATGTATGCCCAGTAGAAGGGCGGCTTTGAGGTGCGTTCATGGAGGGCGATTTTGATGTGCACTCACAGAGGGGCGGCTTAGAGGTGTGCCCAATAGAGGGGTGATCTTGAGGTGCGCCAGCGGAGGGCAAATTAGAGGTGCACCGGCGGAGGATAGCATTGAGGTGCGTCGGCGGAGGAGCGGCTTAGAAGTGCACCCAACAGAGAGGCGACTTAGAGGTGCACCTACGGAAGGCGGCTTTGAGGTGCGCCGGAAGAGAGCGGCTTAGAGTAGAAGAACTAAGTTGAACTGGTATGTCAATGTTATAGTTACCTGAGCGGAGGGTTAACACTTGGACAGCGAGCTCTTGACTCCGAGAGGGAGAGAGATTATGGTTCCAGGATGAAGGGCTCATTGCTCCATGCCAGAGGGCTCCCGGTTCCGAGGTGGAGGACTCCCGGGATGGTAGGCTCCTGTCTTCGAGATGGAGGACTCTTGGGATGGAGGGCTCCTGTCTCTAGGATGGAGGGCTCGTGGCTCCAAGATGGATGGCTCTTGGGATAGAGAGCTCCTAAGTCGAAGGGCTCTTGGCTCTGGGACGGAGGGCGAAGGGCTTCCAGAAGGAAGGAAGGTTGAGAGCCCTTTAGTAGCGGAAGGCTGATGGCCTCCAGACTGGAGAAGGACTAAGAGCCTCCTGGCGGCGGAAGGCTGCTGGTCTTTGGACGGGCGAAGGAATGAGAGCCTTTTGGCGGCGGATGGATGCCGGTCTCCAGATGGGTGGAGGGCTGACGGCCTCCTGGCTGACGGAGGGTTGATAACCTGTAGATGAGAGAATGATTGAGGGCCTCCGGACAGGAAGAGGGCTCGTGGCCTCTTGGTTGCCATCCCGCTCTCGTTGGAGATTGGCTAGCAACGGCTACGCCCTTCTCCAAGCCATCTAGAGCCTCATTGAGCTTTTTGAGCTTCTTCGAGCTTGTTTTTTAAAATTTAAGGGTGCTTACTTTTATAGTGGTATTTACAAATATACTATTCCTCCAAAAGTAATGTGGGCCCCTTCATTTTGAAAACAACTATGTTGGATTGCGGGCCTACTGTGAGGCCTGACCTCTTGGGCTCATAGTTACTGGGCCCATCACTAGCCCCTCATGCCGGTGGATCAAATTTTTTGCCTCCCACATGTTCATGATGGAATGAGACTGGTCATATTGTCCCCTCAAATCAAACCTAGATTCATTGACCGAAAACCTTGACTCTGGAGAGAGGATGGAACTGGGTTGATGGTTGACCAACTCGGTTTACCACAACACTTAATCCGGAGAGCATAACATAGCCGAAAATATGATTGATCGCTTATGTTAACCAATGCGCTCTAATCCTGTGAGTAGAGTCGGAAAAGCTGGTTGATTGGATTCGTTGACCAAATAGGTGCGGAGCCAAAAATCTTTGTTGCTTGGTTCTGCTAACTAGAGTGCTTCAATCAAAAGAGTAGAGCGGAGACGGAAATGGTGGTTGGCCAGATCCGTTGACCAAGGTGCTCGAATCCGGAGAGTAGGGGGAAATTGAAAATCTTTGTTTATCAGTTTTGACCAC
The DNA here is from genome assembly GCA_028571085.2 of Nepenthes alata. Classification (NCBI taxonomy): domain Eukaryota; kingdom Viridiplantae; phylum Streptophyta; class Magnoliopsida; order Caryophyllales; family Nepenthaceae; genus Nepenthes; species Nepenthes alata. The sequence continues at coordinate 5,348 of JAOVVI020013965.1, read as the reverse complement.
AAGTTGTCCGAGTCTCAGGCAAGATCAAGGAGTGCACAGAGGGAAGATCTCAGGCTCGAGATCAGATCTCCTTGTTGTAAGGACGTGCTTCGAGAGGTCGTGATGCGACTTACCTTAATATAGCTAATTGTTTAAGTTGTGGCAATAGGATGCACCTTGCGTTCCCTGAAAGGGTTCTTCTCATCATGCATTACTGTTGGCGAGTCAGCTGATGGGACTGGGAGTGAGGACCCCCCAAAAATCACAGTTGTTGGAACTGTAGATCCTTTGGTTCTCGGGTCAAACAAATGGTTCAATACCGTGACCACGGCCAAGCCTTGGATTTCGATCTCAGTGACTCCCTCTTTGAGGATGCCTCTTTGCTTTCTAGTGGAGTGTTAGGGCTACTAGGGATGACTTGTATCAGATTCTAATCATTCCCATGAAGGGCAATTGTGGCCCTGAGGGGACGCGGTTGTCGTCTAAGCCTCCTGGCTCTGACGAACGTGTCTGGTTGGTCGCGCTAACCTCTCCCAAGAGGAGGTCGTGGCGCTGAAAGATGTGGTTGCCAACTAATCTTTGAGGTTATCGTTACTGGGCTTTTGCTAGCCTAGGTCGTCACTCGCATGTACCGTCAACGCTCGGTCCTACTTGAGGATGTCGTGGCTTTTATGCATCTGGTCCTCATCAACCGATCATCGTTGATTGATGGTGCTCTCTCTTTCGGGAGAAGGTCATTGCACGCATGCTGAAAATCCCTCTAAGGTTATGAGTTCGATCGTACATAGACTGCTTGGTGACAGGATTGAGGTTTTATTCAACCGCTAGTGGGCCGCTTGGTTGGCTAAGGTTTCATTCAACCGCCTACGGGCCACCTAGATGACTAGGATTTAATTCAACCACCTATGGACCACTTGGATGATTAGGGTTTAATTCAACCTCTTACGGGCAGCCGGAAAGATCAGGGTTTAATTCGACCGCCTATGAGTTGCCTGGATGACCAGTGTTTAATTACGAGTGGGTGAAAACTCGTTCGACTTAGGGACAGTTTAGGTCACATGATTTTATGCAATGTTATGTAATCACTCGTATGAGTAGATAATATTACTATTCTATCAATGGAAATGTGATTCAAGCAAGCGGTATGGTATATGCATGACTTACCTAAATTTGATATGAAATTGTCAACACGTAAGTGGTGTTCTTGTGACCGGCTCACCGCCCCGAGTGCACGGCTAGTGTGCACCGCTTTGGAGGGTCGTCGGGGTGCTTTGGTAGGCGACCTGGCCTATAGCCCCTATGCTCCATGGGATTTAGTCATTTGAAAAGAATTGGTTGGGTAGCATGCTGCTACTGTACCAGGTAGCCTATTCGCCAGGTGTTTGGGTCCCGTTGTCAGCTGATACTGCCTCAGGTGACCCAGACCATTGCAACACATGGCAAGATTATGTTTTCTACGGTGCAATGGGTGGTGGGTTGAGTACATCGAGCCCCCATTGCAAGTGTTGCCATAACGTTTGCAGGGTCTGCTGCCATGCAATGGGTTGCAGCAGGTTCAGCCTATTGACTGGTGCGCCTTACTCGAGAGAATTGTCAAGGTCGAGGATGGCCCATGAACAAGGGAATGGCTGCTCGGGCTGGTGTCAAGCATTTGTGGCCTCTACTCTCTGAATGGTCGGGTTCGCCTCACCGAGCCTATAGGTTTGAGGTCTGTGCCTCCTGGTGACAGTTGGAGCCGTGTGGATCATGCCGCTTTAGGCCTTCACCTGCTATTCCTTGCTTGGCTTGCCTTCTAGTCGCCGCTAGGTAGTGTCGGTCGTGACCGCTTAGGCTTCAAGGTTGTCAGGCCACCAGATCTTCTGCAGGTATTCGTCTGCTTTGTTGGTTTTGGAGTTAGAGGGCGGAGCCCCCAACGCAACGTCTTCAGTTGGATATGTGAGGCCCGAAAGTTGAAGTGGAAGCGTGGCAGCTTCAAACTGGCCCTACCATGTTCGCGGGCTATGCTCTTCGCTTTAGCGAGGCAGCTTGCAAGTGTAGGATCGGGCAGTGGCTTGTCCATTGATTCTGCTTGGGAACTCTCCGGCTTTGTGGAGGTTTTCAGCAGTCTTGGGAGTGACAATGCATTGTCGTTTTGAGCTTTGGCTTGGTTCCTTGGGACCGGATTGATCATTTCTCTGGGAGTGGGCACCGTTGCTTGGATCCTCTCAAATACCGAGGTTGTCAGGCTGATGAGATAGGTGCTGGGGGCCATCTGGGTCCTGAGGTCGTTGGCCCGATTGATCTTCTCAGGATGCTGATTTTCTCGAATCGCTTGAAAGCTGATCGGCAAAACCCCCAGTGTTACATCTTCTGACGGGTGCAGACGGTCTGGGGGCAATAGGTCTAGAGCACCCGGCTGGACAACGACTGCTTGCATGCTCGAGATCAATCATCCATCCACATGGCTACCCGACTGAGGGTCATTTCCATCGATGACTTTGCCTCTGGCTGATGCAATAGCTCGTACTTGGGATGTTGATCTTCTTCATCAATCCTAGATTTAGAGGATGGAATCCTCAGCATTGCATCGTCAGACGAGCGCAAATGGTCAGGAAGAGGATGCTCTGCTGTGCACGAGGCGCTCGTACATTCGGGGTCGATGACCTATTGGCATGGCTACCCGATGAGGGGTCGTCGCCATGGGAAGTGATATCTTCAGCCGACATGCTACCTAGAGCACAAGTATTGACCGTGTTTGTTTTGTTGTTGTGGGGTGGAAAGACTTTTTAGTCATTCCCACAGACGGCGCCAATGATACATCCCTAATTCTCGGGTTATGGTACGGATTAGGAAGCCTTCCATTCATTCGCTGTGGGTCAAAATGAAGCGGATCCGGTCTCTATCGCTATTAACCTGAAACTTGTACACCATAAACTACAAATAGGATGTCAGAGAAAGGTAAAAATTACTCCAACCGTATATCCTCCGACGCTGAAGGTAGAAATCTTTCTCAGAGAACAGAAACATGTTAGGAGGATGCGATGAATGCATATGTGCATATAGCGGTGGAGCGTTTGGATGCGCCTAGCAGAGGGGCAGCTTAGAGGTGCGCCCAGCAGAGGGGCGGCTTTGAGGTGTGCCCATGGAGGGTGGCTTTAAGGTATGCCGAACAGAGGGGCAGCTGACAAAGGGTCGATTTAGAGGTGTGCTCACGGAAGGATGGTTTAGAGGTGCACCCATAGAGGGGCAGCTTAGAAGTGTGCCCAGTAGAGGAGCGATTTTGAGGTGCACCTACGGAGAGCGGCTTAGAGATGCGCCCGACAAAGGAGCGACTTTGAGGTGTGTCCGCGGAGGCAGCTTTGAAGTGCACCCAGCAGAGGGACGGTTTTGAGGTGCCCCCGCGGAGGACGGCTTTGAGGTGTGCCCACAGAGGGGTTGTTTAGAAGTGCGTCCAACAGATGGGCAGCTTTGAGGTGCGCCTGCGGAAGGCATCCTAGGGGTACCACCAACAAAGGGGCGACTTCGAGGTACGCCCGAAAGAGGGGTAGCTTTGAGGTACACCTGCAGAGAGCTACTTTGAGGTTTTTGTAAAGAGGGGCGGCTTAGAGGTGCACCGGCAGAGGGCGGCCTTGAGGTGTACCATAGATGGGCAGCTTAGAAGTGCACCAAATAGAGAGACGATTTTAAGGTGCGCTCGCGGAGGGCAGCTTTGAGGTTTGCTCGACAAAGTGGCGGTTTAGAGGTGCTCCCGACAGAGGGGCAGCTTTGAGGTGCGCCCGCAGAGGGAAGCTTTGAGGTGCACCTACAAAGGGGCGGTTTAGAGGTGCGCCCAATGGATGGACAGTTTTGAGGTACACTCGCGGAGGGCGGCTTAGAGGTGCACCCACAGAGTGGCGGCGTAGAGGTACGTCTAGCGGAGAGCAATTTTGAGGTGCGCCTGCAGAGAGGAGGCTCAGAGGTGCGTCTGCCGAGGGACGGCTTAGAAGTACACCCACAAAGGGGCGGCTTAGAGGTGTGCTCAACAGAGGGGTGGCATTGAGGTGTGCTCGCGGAGAGCGACTTTGAGGTGCACTCTCAAAGCGGCGGCTTACAGACGCGCTCAACAGAGAAGTGATTTTGAGGTGCGCCTATGGAGGGCGGCTTTGAGGTATATCCAATAGAGTGGCGACTTTGAGGTGCGCCCGTAGAGGGTGACTTTGGGGTGCACCGATATAGGGCGGTTTAGAGGAGAAGGACTAAGTTGCACTGGTGAGTCAACGTTCTAGTTACCTGAATGAAGGGTTGACTTTTGGATAGCGAGCTCCTGACTCCAGGATAGAGGGATCGTGGCTCCAAGACGGAGGGCTCATTGCTCCAGGCCGGAGGGCTCCTAGCTCTGAAGCAGAGGACTCCTGGGACGGAAGGCTTTTGTCTCTGGGACGGAAGACTCTTGGGACGGAAGGCTCCTGTCTCCTAGACGGAGGTCTCATGACTCAAAAATGGAGGGCTCCTGGGACAGAGAACTCATAGGTCGGAAGGCTCCTATCTCCGAGATGGAGGGCTGAGGGCCTTCGGAAGGAAGGAGGGCAGAGAGCCTTCTAGCGGTGGAAGGTTGTTGGCCTTTGGACTGGCGAAGAGTTGAGAGCCTCCTGGCGGCAGATGGCTATTGTTCTCCGAACGGCTGGAGGGCTGACGGCCTCCTGGCTAGCGGAGGGCTGATGGCCTTTGGACGGGAGGATGTCTGAGGGCTTCTGGACCGGAAGAGGGCTGATGGCCTCCTGGTAGTGGAGGGTTGATGGCTTTTGGATGGGAAGAGGGCTAAAGGCCTCCTGGCAGTAGAGGGCTAAAGGCCTCATGGAGGAAAGAGGGCTGGAGGCCTCCTGGCCACTATCCCGCTCTCGTTGGAGATTGGCTAGTAATGGCTACACCCTTCTTCGAGCTATCTAGAGCCTCATGGAACGTTTTGGGCTTCTTTGAGTTTATCTAGAGCCTCATGGAGCTTTTTGAGGTTCTTTCAGTTTATTCTTCAAAGTTTAATGGTGCTTACTTTTATTGTGGGATTTGTATATACACTATTGCTCCAGAAGTAATGTGGGACTCTTCATTTTGAAAAAAATATGTTGGATTGCAGGCCTACCATGGGGCATGACCTTTTGAGCTCATGGTTACTAGACCCATCAGGTTTGATTTTTAATTTACAAATAATATACAATGATATATCTAAATATATTATATCAATTATATATAATGGTTTTCATTTAATCAAAATGAAAAAATTTACATGAAAAAACAAATATGCTATTTTTTTCTCATATGTAAAAAATAAATTTTTTTTATCAAAAATAAATTAGAGTTATCACTAAAATATTTACATGAAAAGATATGTAAGGACAATCTCTCAATGATATTTG
>JAOVVI020013964.1:0-11663 GCA_028571085.2 Nepenthes alata | reverse complement strand
AATTGCTTCCCTTGTTGACCCTGCCCTTCCTGCCTACTTCTTTGACCTAAGGAATAGTTGTCCCCAGCGCCGATCCGAGCTCACCTATTTTTCTGATAGGGAGGAGCCCTTGTCACATCCTCTAACTAGCCCCTAGCCTTAGGGTAGCATTCTTCTCTTTTCTTTTCTTTTTTTTTTATTTGCATATGTATATAGTGCTAGCACACTTGTATAGTTTGACTTTGTAATGAATCTGAGAAAATTTTTCCCAATCATTGTCACAGTTTTTTATATTTTTGTATAGTTTTATTTATGTACCATTATTTGCTGGCTAAGCGGCATCGCTGTCGTGGCCGGCCTTTGGCAAAGTAAGGGTTATTGCCCGCGTGTAATCACTTGAGATCGTCTCTCTATGGGACGTCATTCTTACGCATCATATCCTAACTCACCGACCATTGCTGACTGACGGTAGTCGTCCTAGCTTGGTAAGTCACCGCACTCGTGCTGAAAAGCCCCCTAAGGTTTTTGGTATTCGACAATGCATGGGCTGCTTGGTGTTGGACTGAGATTTAAATTCGACCGCATATGGGCCGCTCGATGCTAGACCAAGGTTCAAATTCAACCGCGTGTAGGCCTCTCGGAGTGGGACCGAGGTTCAAATTCGACTGCCTGTGGACCGCTCAGAGTGGGACCGAGGTTCTAATTACGCCGCGTGTGGGCCACTTGGTGCTAAATCAAGGTTTAGCAACGGGCGAATGAGAATTCACCCGATTTAGGGGTAGTCTAGGTCACTTGAACTTATGCAATGTCATACAAAATTTCATATGGACACACATGCAATTAATAACAATTAACATTCAATGAACAAACCAACAAATCATTTCATTAAATGTGGTACACTTTTACAAGCATGCTTGGTAGTGTATGCTGGACCTACTTGGGTTCAGTACAATATTACTAGTAATACTTCTTAAGATGGACTGCGTTCCACGTTCTTGAGACTAGTTTGCCATTCTGAGCGCGAAGCTTGTATGCACCGTTCCACAGGATGGCCGAGACAATGAATGGGTTTTCCCAGATCGGGGAGAGCTTGTTTTTGTTAGCATTTTTTCCCATGGCCTTTACACTGTGTAGGACCATGTCCCCTACCTCGAATTGGCGAGCCTTCAACATTTTGTTGTAGTATTGGGAAATTTGTTGTTGATAGGTGGCTGTGCACGTCTTAGTTACATCTCGTGCTTCTCTGAGCAGGTCAAGATGCTCTCTGAGTCACTGGGAGTTGCTGAGTGGATCAAAACCGTCGACTTGAAGATTGGGCAATCTGATCTCGACTGGGATGACGGCCTCTGTTCCGTAGCACAGACCGAAAGGCGTCTCATATGTCGGCTCCTTTAGTATCGTCCGGTATGACTACAACACGGAAGGTAACTTGTTTGCCTAGGAGACCCCAACATCTTCTAGTTTAATCTTCAACCTGTGTAGTAGGGTTCGATTGGTAACCTCTACATGCTCGTTTGCTTGTGGATAGACGATTGAGGTGTGGACCAATCGAATGCTTAGACTTGTGCAATATTTGAATCTCCTGCCGGTAAATTGGGTTCCGTTATCGGTCATGATGATCTTAAGAATCTCGAATTTGCAGATGATGTTCTGCCGAACAAACTCCGTGGCATTTTGCTCGGTGACACGAGCTAATGGGAAGGATGCGAGCCAATGGAGAGGCTTCGATCCACTTTGTGAAGTAGTCGATACCCATTATGACGAACTTCCTCTGCCCGGACACGATGGGAAAGGGGTCGAATATGTCAAGCTCCCATTATGCAAATGGCCAAGGGTCCTCAGCTCCATGGGCGGTTGATGGGGCAGGTTGTCGTGGATCTGGCAATTCTCGCACTTCTTCACAAATTCCATGACGTCTTTCTTCATAATTGATCAATAATAGCCTTAGCGCATTATCTTGAAAGCGAGATTCTTGCCCTCGATATGTGACCCACATATGCCGAGATGCACCTTGCTTAATGCATAGTCGACTTCCTTCAGTGTGAGACATTGCAAGTACGGGGCAGTGTACCCCCAGCGGTACAACCTCCCGTCTACAATGGTATACCAATCGGCTGTTTTCTTTACACACTTAGCGTCATCCGTGTTCTTCGGCAAGGTGCCGCCCGTGATATATTTCCAGTAGGGCGACATTGAGCTTTCATTGTCAGAGACTTGTAGCACTTCTTGTTCAAATTCTTCTATGCTTAGAGAAGTCAGGACCTCTCATATGTCTCTCGAGTACTACTCTGGGTTTTTGGCCGCAGCGGCCCTCTCCAGTTAGCCGGCCTTCCATTTGTCTATCTTCGGGATGTGCACTATCTCGACCTTGTTAAACTTTTGAGCCATACTCCTTGCTCTAACGAGATTTTTCGTGAGCAAAGGGCTAGACACCTCGAAACTTTCACAAACTTGGTTGACAATTAGATCTAAGTCGCTGTAGACGGTCACATGCCTTGACGAGCATTCTTTTACCAGTCGCAATCCAGCCAGTAAGGTCTCGTATTCAGCAATATTGTTGGTAGCCGAGAATCCGAACTTCAACAAGTACCTCATCTTCAACCGGTTAGGGGTCCTCATAATCACTTCGGCACCATTGCCAGTGTGAGTTGAGGACCCGTCTACGTGGAAGGTCTAGTTCGGCGCCTTTGGCCGACGGGCGGCTTCGCCAGGGCAATCGGTGGCCGGAACTAGGGTCGTGGTCTTGACGATAAAGTCTGTCACGACCTATCCTTTTATAGTTGGCCTTGGTTTAAATTTTACATTGAACTCGCCCAATGCAATGGCCCATTTGACTAGCCGTCCTGACATATCGGGCTTTTGTAGGATTCCCTTCATAGGTTAGTCAGTCAGGACAACTATTTTGTGTCTGGATGTAGGGCCGCAGTTTCCTAGTTTGATTAGATGAGCGCTAGTGCAATCTTTTCGGCGTGCGTGTAGTGTGTCTTGGCTGGCGAGGTACTCTTTAAAGGCAACTTGACAGTCAACGGTTTACTAGAAGTTGTTCACCTTTGTCCCGCTCAGGGCCTTTAAGAAGGGGAGGTATTTCCCTCAGATTTTTCCAGGAAACAGGAGAGCACTACAAGTCTCCTGATCAGCCTCTGAACATCCTTCATGGTCCGCGACAGGCTCATCTATGATTGCCTTTATCTTTTCGGGGTTTGCCTCGATCCTCCATCGGAAAACAATAAAACTTAGGAATTTTCCTGAGGATACTCTAAAAACTCATTTGGTTGAGTTATTCATCCGGTGCGCCCAGAGCACCTTGAACGCCGCGCTGAGGGCACAGATATGGTTGTCAGTGACTTTGCTTTTAACGAGTATATCGTCTACATATACCTCAATATTCCAATCAATCTGAGCCTCGAACATTTTATTCATGAGCTGCTAATACATGGCACCTGTGTTCTCAGCCCGAATCGTATAACCTTGTAGCAGTACGTCCCCTGGTCCATCATGAAAGAAGTATGCTCTTCGTCCTCGGGACTTATTCGAATTTGATTCTAGTCTGAGTATGCGTCCATGAAACTGAACAGCTCATGCCCGAAGGTGGTGTCCACAGTAGGTCGATCCTAGGTAACAAGAAGTTGTCCTTCGGGCACGCCTTGTTTACATCAATGAAGTCAATGCACATCCGCTACTTTCCGTTGTTCTTCTTGACAAAGACCACATTGGAGAGCTAGTCCAAATACTCGACTTCCCTGATGAAGCCGGTATTAAGAAAATTCTTTACCTCCTCTTGAATGGCAATGAGCTTTTCGATAGAGTGGTTCCTCTATTTCTGTCTAACGGGCTTCTGACGCGGGTTGAAGCCCAACCTGTGAGCCATTACCTCGATCTGAATCCCTGGTATGTCTGTGGGGGTCCTTGTGAAGACGTCAGAGTTTTGCCGGAGGAAGGTGACTAGCTAATCGTGCAGAGGTCCAGCAAGTGAGCCCCCTATCTGCACACATCTCTCCAGATCACCGAGGTCCAGAGATACGTAGTCGGTCATCTCGCTGATCAAGGCCTGCTACAAAGTTGCTTCGTCTCTGTGATCGAAGTCCTCCATCTGTTGATCCGAAGTGGCCTCGGTGACTTTCGACAGGTAGCATGTCTGGCTTGTTGCTTGGTCCCCCAGAACCTTTCCAATGTTGCAGGCCGTAGGGAACTTCATTTTAAGTGCATGATCGACCTTACGGCCCCAAACGTGATCAGGCAGGGCTGGCCTAGAATGGCGTTATAAATCGAAGGTAGGCCAACTACCAGGAACATCAGTATGTGGGATGCTGTCCTGGGGTACATTCCCTAGGTGACTTCCAGTTGTATGGTTCCTTGGACAGGTATCGATATATTGTCCAAACCGTAGAGGAGCCATTCGATCGGTTTTAGTTGACTCGGTTTTAGCCCCAACTTAAATAGGGATCTAGGTAAAGTAAATCACAAAAATTTTCATTATTGATAAAGGCCCAGTTCAGCTGGTAATTAACTATGTCATCTGAAGTGAACGCAGATATAACCAGAGGGTCAGAGTGGGAGTCATTGCATGTGACATATCTTCTTTACTAAAACTAATGACATCATCCCTAGCTTCTACCATGTTGGTTCGAGGGGTGGTTCGGCAGTATTGCCACCATGTTGACCACTTCGGCACGACTCGGTTCCTCAGCTGTTGCTGCTCCGTTCTTTCTTCACCTACTCCACTGAGCCCTTGCTCCGGATTTCACAAGAACTTGGTGAGGTGTCCCCTCCAGATGACCTCAATCTCTTACTGTAGGATTCAACAGGCCTCTGTACTGTGACTCAGATATCGATGATAGTGACAGTATTTCGTATGATCTTCATTTTGGGTTCTTGACTGGCTTCAGCCACTTCAGGAATTTTTCTTCCCATATTTGCATGAGAATACTGGTCCAAGTTCATTCAGAGAAGTCAGGTTTAAGGTCCCGAACTCCCTTTGGGCTTCCGACTCCACCCTGGGCTATTTCCTCAGATCCTAGGAGCTGAAGTAGTCTCTATTTCTCTTTCTAACATTTGGCTGCTCTCGGTGGAGGTGATCCCCGTGCTCTAGACGCTTAGCCTCCATGTAAGCGTGGGTGATGGCTTTGACCTTGCGGAAGGTCTGGGGGTCCTTGTGAGCCAGAAGTTTAAAAAACTCGCCTAGCTCCAGAATCGATATGAAGGTGCTCAACTTCACTTCGTTGGTCAGCTGGGGTATCCAACGGGCTTATGCGGTGAACCAGGCCAGGATGCTCCTCAAACTTCTGTTTGGCCTCTACTTGATACGAGCGAGGTGCCAGGATTGTCTTTCCTCCCTTCGGCCGGAGGCGAACTGAGTCAGGAAGCTATCGACGAGCTCCTGAAATATTCGGATTGAATTTGATTGCAGGCAATATAACCAAATCTAGGCGTCCCCCTTAAGGGTCATTGGAAAGCCCAAGCACATAGCGGCCTTGCCCAGGCACTGGAAGCTCAACAGAGTTCAAAAGTGGTCTAGGTGGTCCATCGGATCGATACTTCCGTCATAGGATTCTAGGGCCGTCATCTTAAATTTCTAAGGAAGTGACTGCGTTCAGATCTCCATCGTGAATGGTGATCGTCTCAAATCTGCAGAGCGTCTGCTAGCGGCTTCCTTGAACATGTGCTGGCATATCTTTTCCACTCGCTCCTCCACTCGAGAGGGGACTGTAGCCCTTTTTGCGTTGAGGTAAGTCCTCAACTCTAAGTGATTCGATGAGCAGTGCGAAGCCAATTGACTACTGCCGCTGGTCGGCTAAACGCTGCACGAGGCTCCCTCTCAAACCGGGGGCCTCTACTCGTCGCGTGAGTAACGAGGATTTCGCCGCTCCGGGCTCTCATCTAGTGTCTTATGACCAAGCTGTCCCTCCAAACGGGACCAGCCCCCATCGTTCGAAGCCGCTCGGGCTCCAAGGTCATCCGGGTGTCCTGCCTTCCGCGTCGGGCGCTTTTTCCTCTGGCTTTTTAGTTTTTATGCCAAACCGCGGGTGGTGGAAGGAGCCCCAAGCCTATGCTGACGCGCACAAAGGGTCTGGAGTATTTGGGATATGTTATCCACCCAATCGACAAGTGCCCGCATAAAGGGTGCCAGTCGCTCCTCTGCATGACTACCCACGAAGGGGTCGTCACCATGGAGGATGACGTCCTTGGCCGGAGCACTGGTATGGGTTCTGGTATTAACCGTGTTTGCTTTGGTGTGGATGGTGGTTGGGCTTTTCATTCGCCTTTTCATAGATAGCACCAAAGATGCGTCCTGGATTCATGTTGCTATACAGATTAGGGAGTCTCCCGGTCTTCCTCAGTCGAGTTGAACTCAAACAGGTCCGGTCTCCGTCTTTAATAATTTGGGTCCTGCGCAATACAACAAATAAACAAGAAGTCAAAGGATTAGCGGGGCTTGTTCCCCGGTTTATCCTCCAACGCTCAAGTTAATAATCTTCCTCAAAAGATTGAAAGATGCAAGGATGAGGGATACACGGGATGATTCAAGTATTTGGGTTTTGAGTCTGACTCGGAAGTTGTGCTCGGTGTGAAGTTGTTTTGATGTAGTGTTGCACTTGGTAAGGAGCGGCTTTGACACTGAGAGAGTAAGAATTGTGGATGAATTCTTAGAAGGCTCTTTGGGTAAAGAGTCGTCTCTTGTGAGCGCTTGAGTGTGAGTCTAAGTATGAGCATATTTGTGAGCGTGTCCTTTTGAGTCTACCTCAAAGGTTTTTATATCCCTTAGGGACAGCTCAACCATATTTGGGTGCCAAGGCAAGCCACCAACTACGTGCGCAGATTTGGCTGGCTGACTGGCATGGGGATTGTGGGTGTCGATTAGGGCAACCGTAATCAATCAAGAATATCCTTTCCTTCTTCGAGGAGATGCTAGACACGGCGGATATGGGAGTTGCCATTAGGAGAGATCCGCTAAGTTGGAGTTGCCATTCCGGGAGAGGCTGTGATCGCACGCAATATTTGGGGCGTTGGGATAGCTAAGGCAAGCAATTTTCGGCGCGTGGGAAGAGGATTGTGAGCCGTCCTGATTGGGCCGAGGTCGACTTAGGCTGTCCGGCTAGCTGGATGCTATTCCAGTCAACGAAAGCATTGATCGGTCCCTGGGCCTATGGGCCGGATACCCTCTGGGTTCGCCGCTAGTTTGTTGGCCGTCGTGTTGGGCCGGCCCATTTTGCCGTCCCAATCAATTCTAATATATAGAAGTAGTTTAAATTTTTAAAAAATAAAGTAATCTTCTAATTTAGGAAAGATATAATATCCTGATTATATCCTTAATTTTTTATTTGTTTTGCTTCAACTGTGGTTAGATTCTAGTTTAGGTACTTTTGATGCCAATATGAAGGATATAATCAGGATATTATATTATTTCTAAATTAGAATATTACTATCTTCTAATCTAAGCTACTTTTGTATATTAGAATTATGTCCTTCCTGAATTAGATGCTTAATATCTTCTACTCTAGGTATTTTATGTAATTTCTATTATTGGAAATTTTCTAGTTTAGGCTGTTTTCTTCTTCTATAGAAGGATGGTATGTTATACAGAAGGATTTCTGAACAGCAAGCCTGTTGTACGCATTTGATACAGAGATACAAAAATCCTTCTTTACTACACTCTTCATATTCTTAAAATTGAGGTAAGTGTTGTGGATTAGCTCCGATTCCTTTGCTCTTGGGTTGTTCCTCACATTCTACTTCAATTTTCTGTTTCTTCTCCTCTCCACCCATTTTTTGCACAAGCCGTTTTGGAAAACTACATCACATGATGGACACGAACCTCATGTCATTCCTTTTTGTGCCCCGTTGACACAAGTACATCAGTGTGATATGCTGAGTTGAAGTTTCAAATGGCAATTTTGTTGTACACATTCCACATCAACCTAAAAAACTCAACTGCTGTATCAATCAAGCAAACAAGGAAAATTCTTGATGGATTTGGCACCTCCTTGTTGTCACTCATATGCATAGTAGTTTCGCACTGTGATCTCTATTCTGCAATGGTATGCGCTTTAAATAAAATGAAATTTCTCCATGGAATGGCCACCCTGCTCCTCAATCAGAAGTTAACAAGATAGATATCGTGTTTAAGTTTTCTGGAGTCCACAACATGAGATGAACAGAAGGTGGTGCAAAACCCCGTGGATAACCTTTTTACTCAGATTCTAAGTGTTTGGGGCCTAGCTTTTTGGCAAGTGAATGTAACTCTGAAGCACTTTCTGCAGTCTAGAAAGAAGTGCCAACTATTTTTCTTCATAGCCAATTAGCCTAGGGCAAAGCATGAAATCAATCAATCCTTCCGGCATTCCCTCAATGCAATGAATGATTATTTTTTGTGTTTGGGGCTTTTTGATGTGTTGGTACTTGTTTGTCAAAAATAAGCAAATACTAACATGTGTCACCTGCTAGCTTGTAAATGCCAAAGGAAAAAAATCAGGAAGGGACAAGAATGATGTGCTTTGATTGGGTACTAAAGCTTTATCTGAAGGGCATTAATGTAGATTTCTTGCAATTGAACATGTTTTACCTATAACCACATAATATGGAACATTCCAAAGGGAAGTCTGTGGAATTTTGGATTTTCAGGAATTAATTGTTGCCAAGAACTATCAATAAATATTGATTTGTAGTATGTGTTTCTGTTTTCTAAAGAAACAAGTAAACACTTTCCCATTAAAAATTGTGGAATGGAAAGTGAAATGTGAAAAGAAAACTGGAAAATAGAAAACTGTTATCTGAAATGAACAGCTCCTTACCTACCTAGTTGATTTATGACCGAATTCGTCCTGGGATTCCCTTCCTAGTTAGGTAGCTCATTCTCGAAGGTGTCTAGCCTAAATATCGCTTGTTACTTCTTATTTTGCATGTTGAATTAAATTTAATTTTATGGAATCTTGTGTTCTAGATTGGGTAAGCTCCCCCATCACCACCACGTACAGTGGTGATAGAAATGGTCATGTTGGTGAGAGAAATGGCAGGACGCCTTGGGAAAGTGAATTCCTTAAAATCTAGAGACATATGGCTACATGTGTTTGATTCTATAAAATAATAAATGCATATTACCCTATGCTATTTTCCAATGCCTACCAAATTATGAATCTTTATGACAAAAAAACATAGAATTGATGTTATATTTCTCAGTTTCACCCAGTCCATTTTATAACCTGCCTTTATTTTCTTGGAGGCTCGGTGCTAATCGAATCTTCTTGTTCACTTTCACCGGTGACTTAAATGATGGCTATCGCAAATGCTAACTACAATTTGTTGAACATAATCGAATTCTGATTCAGCTAAATTGTGGTTAGGCCTCAATCATATGGGTATTGCATTTTTCCAGGGAATACCGCGATCATGTCAAAGATCTCTCTTGCATAACGAAGGATCTTTGCCGAGTTGTCATTGTTGATAACAATCCTTTCAGTTTCTTGCTGCAGCCACTCAATGGAATTCCATGTGTTCCATTTGCTGCCGGACAACCACAAGATGAACAGGTATCTGTATCGAAAGCTGTTAGAGTTTTTCTATCATAGAGAATTTTCATACTTCCAACCGTGAAGATTTCATCAAAACAATTTGGATGTATAAACTTACAAGATAGGTATAACGTATTAATATGTTGTTATCATCCTAGTCGTCCAAGTTGCCATGATAAAGCCATTACTCGGCATGATTGAAAATTGGGAGGACACTAACGTGTAGTCATCTGTATCACGATCATGAAGCTTTCATCATAACATCATAGCCACTTGGGTTCATTCACCATTCTCAACTCTGTTTTCTTTGGTTTTTTTTTTTTTCCCAGCTTCTTGAAGTCCTACTTCCACTCCTCAAGGACCTATCTCAGCAGAAGGACGTAAGACCCATGCTGTATGACAAGTTTCACATGCCTGAATGGTTTCAAAACCATGGAATTCCTGCTTCTCTTTGGCCATTGTAGGATACAGCAGCATCACACGGTGAAGAAGTATTGATCTCGTCCAGAAATCAGGCAGCCAGTTAATCCCAACGGCTGCTTATTCTCCATTATAGTCTCGCTCATGTATAGTAGAAGTTTCTTCAGAAAGGAAGCCATTGACCGAATCAAAATTTCCTCAGTTTCATTGCCACATTCAACTGCAGCATTTCAGATCGGTGAAGTTCTTTGCTGCTGTTTGTAGATTTGTTGGAAATTATAGATTATTAGTTGTATAACTTTGTATGCTCTTGAACCTTTTGGTTTTGTATTGCAAGTTTGAATTTATGTACCTGTGTTCATATTTGTTTGATAAATATGTGCAATTTTAGTCCTGTAATTCCTCAAATCAGAATGATTCTATCAAAGCAGGAAATTTTTAATTTATTTTTGCCTTAATCTCACTGTATTTTTTGGGACCTTTAGATCGATACGCTTGTCTTATGGACCGTCCGGCTTTTATTAGTTATTTAGTGATGTTAAATGAGTAGTGTCGGCCTGATACGGCTTATTCATTGGCGCTGTCGGATATAAACATGCCATGCTTAACTTCTAGGTTTAGCTACTGATGCAGCTGGTTCTTTTCTGATACGGATACCCCCAAAAACATGATCTTGGAATTCATATGTAAAATTATGGTTTCTTATGCCTTTTAGGTTTGGTTTATTTGGTGTTTGGAAAATTTAAGAGAAGAAATTAATATGTAAAAAATGAAAAGTAAATATGATAACAATTTCTTTTTTTTCTTGATAGGAATATGGAAATTTAAATTGTTAAGACAAACAAAAGGAATATTTTAAGGGTAAGGAAAGCGAAATTAAAAGTATAAAATAGCATAAAAATATTTATTATTCATATTTCATTAATTTTTTTCCTATTTTTTTTCGTAAGTTCAACATTAAAAATATTTTCCGGGAGGAAATTGTACCTGGAGCAAACTGGTGGCTCTTTGAAAAATCTGTCGCTTGTTGTTTCACTTAATTACCTTTTTTTTTATGTATTTTCTGCATAATTTTTTTTTTATATTTTTCTTGCTAACCTAATGACCTTCTGTGATAATTTTTTAATTAAATATTTTAAGCAAGATTACCTAAATCCAGCAATAATAGACAACTTAGGAAATAAAATTTTTTGTCAAATGATTTATTCTATGTATCTTATTATATGATTATTTAACATGCCTAATTTGTGTTAATAAAAAAGGGTAATATAATATAAAAATGTTTGGTATGCATAGAATATAAAAAAGATCAAATTATTTTAAATCTATTTATACAGCATTACTTAATATTATAAAAGAAACAGCATAGACTTTGTTGGCTTCCAATGAAATTAATTGTATCATATGTTAGAAATGATACAGTAAAAAAATTTTCAAGAACTAATTTAATGAACAGTATAAATTTATTCAATATGATTTTTATCAGCTTTTTAAAGCTGTTACATTTTACATATAATATTTTGACTTTAAATAAGTAAGCTAAAAAGTTAAATAAATAGCATCTAAGTTCAACATTTATAAGCTGGAATAGCTCAGTTGGTTAGAGCGTGTGGCTGTTAACCACAAGGTCGGAGGTTCAAGCCCTCCTTCTAGCGTCTAGATTTATTTTAAATGTTTTTCGCTTTTTTTAATAAATAATTTATGACGTGGCAGTATTCTACTGGTGGAAAAAAAAAAGAAAATGACAGATTATGTCGT
>JAOVVI020013962.1:0-11664 GCA_028571085.2 Nepenthes alata | reverse complement strand
TAGCTTGAGGAAGGGTTACACATAATCCCGGTAACCTTAGGCCAAAATCCATGTACTGTGTACCCATAGATAAGGTTACTCACTATGTTTTGCCACCCGCGGCTTTGGGTGCATTCCTCAAACTTGTCAGATATAGTAGGACGTCCAAATATATTCTAAGGTCAAGTCAAATTGTCCAAATGGGACGGGTCACTACTTCAAGCCTTTCCTGCCTATAGAACGGGATTTCCAAATAACAAAATAATCTCTCCGTCGGGAGCTGACCAGAATCCAATAATTTAAATCCAAATGTAGTGACCACAACCCGGCACGTGCATATGAAAATACACGGCCAATGCAAATTTCGTGTATATTTTCGTTATATATATTGATATAAATATACATCAAGCCCAATGAATTTTTCGGGTTTTCAAAAATTATAATAAATTCTTAAAATCGAAAACCTATAATTAAAATATCCAAATTAGCCAATAAACTACACATGCATATCCAAATTAAATAAATCGAACAGATAAAATTTTATACATATTAGTAAAAATTCCAAACAGTGCCTAAAATATTTCAGGTATTAATTAGATCAAAAAGGGGTTTACAGATACTTGCCTCAATCGTATATCTCGCAGATCTGACAAATGTATACTCCGAAATACCGAATTGCGCGTCTCACCCCGCTGCCGCACAACCCGCCCAGCGACCCGAGCTTCCGCCTTTTGCCGCGCACTACAGCACACCTGGTTCTCCCCTTCTTCCTTGCGCAGCACTGCACCCAGCTACCCACGCTTCAGTCGACGCCGGTCACCGGCGCACCACCGCCGACAGTTGACAACAACCGCAGCTTCACTGCTTCCCAACATCGAACTCCCCCTTCACAACCGCACGCATCTCCTTCCTCTTCACCTCCCACAATGCACCCAAGCCCCTCTCTCTCCCACTGTGCAAATCTGCGCACAGCCACGCTAGCCCACAGCCATCGCCGGTCACCTGCGCAACGCCACCGACCGTCGACAACTACCACGGCTTCACCCTTTGACCACTGCTGCAAACACCGACGACAGCCCCGTCGGCTTCGATGGCTTCCCCCTCACCGCACCTTCACCGATTCATTCACGGCCTCCAATGGCCAGGATTACCGTGTCGATTTTGCCGTCCGACGCCGGTGTTGCCATCGCCGCTTCCTCTTCCACCTTGCGCAGAGCCTGATTTCGACCCTAAAATCCTCTCTCTCTCCTCTATTTTCTTCCCTCTTTTTCCTCTGTTTTTCCTTTTCCTTCTCTTTTTTTTTCTTCTTTCCCCTGTTTCTCCCCTTCCCAAGCCCCATTTTATATATAAAAACTATTATTATTTTTATTATTAATTTATATTATCTCAAAACCCACCCCTTATCCTATCTTATCCAACCAATCCTCATCCCTCTTTAAATAAATTTTTTATTATATTTACATTATTCTTTAATATATATATATATATATCCCCACTGGATGCTCTTGAACGCATAACGAGCATCAACCGTAAAATTTAATATTCTTTCAAAACTTTATAGTATTAAACAAATTTTTTTAAAACGTCCAATTAGTCCAAATTTTCATTAAATATTAAAATATATTCAATGAGGTTCGGGATATTACAAGTGGTCCTCACGGACCAACCGTTGAAAAACATACTCCAGAAACTCGATATTTTTGGACGGTTAGTAAAATGGGCTATCGAGTTGGGTGAGTTTGACATTGAATTCTAGCTCAAGTCTGCTGTAAGGCACAGGCGCTGGCTGACTTCATTGTTGTGACTACGATCCTATTTCTCGAGGAACTACTCGAAGAAACTGAGGAACTACTCGACGGAGTTCCTGAATTGATACTCCACGTGGACGGATCGTCTACGGACACAGGCAGTGGAGCTGGAGTGGTCCTTACAACTCCCGACGGGTTTTAGGTGAAATGCTCACTCATGCTTAATTTTTCGGCAACCAATAACATTTTTGAGTACGAGGCCCTGTTGGCCAGATTACGGTTAGCCAGGGAATACTCTGCTAAGAGGCTGGACGTTTACAGCAACTCCGAGCTAATCGTTAATGAGGTTAATGGGGGGCTTTGAAGTAAACAACCATCACTTGGCCAAGTACTTGGCAAAGGTAAGGGAGGTCGACCAAAGTTTCGACAAACTGACCATGGTTTACGTTCACCGAACTGAAAACTGCAAGGCGGACCAGCTGGCCAAAGTCGCTACAGCCGAAAATCCAGAACAGTATTCGAAGGACATGTGGGAGATCCTAAGGGCTCATAACATTGAGAAGCGAGAGACAATGCAGATTCTTAAAGTAAAAAAATTAGATGACGCCTTTTCTTAGCTATCTGGGAGATGGATCATTGCGAGATGATGTCAAGAAAGCCAACGGGTCAAGAAGACAGCTGGATGGTATACTGTGGTTGACGGACGGTTATACTGCCGTGGCTACTCGACTTCATAACTCTGCTGTCTAACTCATGAAGAGGCTCACTATACTTTAGGTGAAGTCCACCTCGGGATCTGTGGGTCGCATATTGGCGGAAAAATCTTAGCCTTCAAGGTCATGCGCTAGGGCTATTACTGCCACTCAATGAAAAAAGACGCGGTGCAGTTTGTAAAGAAATGTGAAAGATACCAGCTTTACAGCAACCTTTACCGCCAGCCATCCGCGGATCTAAAGACCCTTCAGTCCCCTTGGCCCTTCGCGCAATGGAGGCTCGATCTTCTCGGCTCGTTTTCCATTGCAATGGGGAAAAGAAAATTCCTCATCGTGGGTATTGACTACTTTACCAAGTGGGTCGAGGCTATCCCACTGGCAAAGATTATAGAACATAATGCCATGGAATTACTTCGCTAGGGTATCGTCTGTAGATTTGGCATCCCCAAGGTCGTTGTGACCGACAACGAGACCCAGTTTTGGGGAGACGCTTCACCAAGTACTGCACAAACCTTGGCATCAAGTTGGTCCACACTTTGGTGGCATACCTCCAAACAAATGGACAGGTAGAGGTGACAAACCGAACGCTGCTCCACTGGTTAAAAACTATGCTGGAGGACATAGGGGGCTCCTACGCAGACGAGCTCCCTTCCGTTATTTGGTCTTATCGAACAACCCCAAAGGAACCAACGTGCGAGACGACCTTCAGCCTCTGTTACGGGACTGAGGCGGTAATCCCGGATAAAATCATACTTCTAAGTCTTAGGGTGGAGTCCTTCGATCCACTCGCGAACTCCCAAAAATTTATGGAGCACCTAGACATGCTAAAGGTAGTCCGCGGCGCCAATAGGGTACGAACAGTGGCCTACTAACGTCGAATTGTCCGATACTATAATAAAAAAGATAAGGCACGACGATTTGATGTAGGAGACCTGGTCCTACGAGGCAACGAGGCCACAGGCAAACTAGCTGGCTGCAATAAGCTCTCCCATAATTGGGAAGGGCCTTTCCTCGTTTCTGTCGTCCTACGAAACGGAGCATACAAACTCAGGAGCCAGGACAGAAAACTGGTTCTACAAACATGGAGCGCAATCCACCTCAGACGCTATTTCCAATAACAGACACAAGTAGGCATTTGTATTATTGTGTGCACTCGCTTGCTTGTTTTGAATTTAAAAAAATAAGTGTTTCCTTAGCATACTTCCTATCTACATGTTCATCTATTTTTTTTATAGATTACTCGACCTATACTGCCCCTAAGTCGGGAGGGTCTTCACCCTCTCGTTAAACCCTGGTAATTCAGGTGATCCATAAGCTATCAAACTTAAACCTTAGCCTTCCAAGCGGATCATTAGCGGTCGTATTTAAACCTTGATCATCCAAGTGGCCCATAAGCGGTCAATTATAAACCCTGGTCATCTAGGTGACCCATAAGGGTCTGAATCTCGGTCATCTCAGAGGCGTGTTAGCGGTCGTATCTAAACTATGGTCATTGAGGCGGTTCATTAGCGGTTTCATTAAACCTTGGTCATCCAAGTGGCCCTATAGTGGTCAAAACTTTAGGGGGCTTACGTAGCACGCTCAACGACCTCCTCTACGAGGAGATAACATGGTCAGTCTGCGACGGTCGAAGGGAGAAGCATCCTTCTCCAATGTTGGCCTCCCAAGTCATCACTTAGGTGGTGCCACCAGGCTTGTTAACACAACTACCTACCGAGCTTAAGAACTTCGCTTCTTAGGCAACCAAACAAACGACAGATGATCAACAGTTCTAGTCAATATTTTTTCTCGAGAATTGATCAAAGACAGTCAACAGTTTTGGTTAATACCCTCTTTCAAAATTGACTAAGACGGTCAACGTTTCAGTTAATATTCTTCTCCGGAACTGATCAAGCCGTTCAACAGTTTTGGTCAATATTCTTCTCCGGAACTGGCCATAGACGGTCGACAGTTCTGGTCAATATTCTTTTCCGGAATTAATCAAAGATCGTCAACAGTTTCGGTCAACACCCTCTTTCGAAATTGACCAAGATAGTCAACGGTTTTGGTCAATATTATTCTCCGAAACTGACCAAGATGGTCAATTATTTTGGTCAATATTCTTCTCCAAAACTGACCAAGACGATCAACAGTTCTTATCAATATTCTTCTCCGAAACTGGCCACAGACGGTCAACATTTATAGTCGATATTCTTATCCGAAATTGGCCAAGACGGTTAACAATTTTGGTCAACATTCTTCTTCAAAACTGGCCACAGACGGTCAACAATTTCGGTAAGCTCTCCTCCCTGCCTTTCATAGAGTCATCCGGGATCCTCAAACGACGAAGGGCAATAAGGGACATTCCATCATGAATATATCTGAGGCCAGAATTTTGGCCACTGACATGGGGTTAGTGATGGGTATACTAAAAACGGGCAGGCCCAAAGTCAACGTAGGCCTAAAACGACCTACTGGATGGTCAACTTAAAACAACCCAACACGAGGTGAGTGCCCAAGTCCTAAAAAGCCCAAGACGGTCAACGCCATCATTGACCATCCAAACTCATCAGGTGGCTAACTCGTGTGCGGACGGTCAACTCAAGCGTTGACCAGATGTACTGTGACGGCCCATGCCCAAATTGGCAGGCGAACACATGCAAGACAAGCAACAGTCCTTTGATGATCACGTGTCCTTCATGAAATTTGATCTTCTCCAAAAAAGGCGGCAATGATCTCAGCGCCAATAAAATGGTCACAAAAGTATGAGACAGTCTGAAGATTTGTTACACTCTACAACAGAAAGAGGATTCATCAAATCATGACTGTGAGGCCCACCAACTCTGATGAGGCCGCCCCTATCAGTCCAAGAGAAGCACACCACCTTGACCAGAGGAAGAGGCTCTCCTACAGTCCATAAAAGCTTAAGTTCTTCATTTTGGAAAGAAAAATAAAATGCTTTTCACACACTTTCAGACGCTCTTACATGCTATCATGGACTCTTACAGACTCTTAGAGGCTTTCATACGCTCTTGAACGCTCTCTTGCATGCATTGTGAGACACCCATTTGCATACACACAAGCTCACAGAGAAACAGAATCTCTCAGGCTCCGTCTGTAACTCATCTTCCTGATAACACTAAAAATGAGCTTCTCGAAGGACTTCCTACAGTCTTCCACACGAATGTTTACGGAGCTTGAAGAGGGGCTCCTATCCTCTTTCTCTCCACACAAGCGCTCGCTCTCTCTCTCTTCTACTTTTCAGTTACTTTCCTCGCTTAGAAAACTTTACTGACTTGAGCTTTAGAGTATTTTCGACGGAACAATCTCCCGTCGATACGCTGTCCTCTTATTATTTTTAGTGGTGTGTAGGATTCAAACTCAGTGAACGAAGTCGAGTCAAACAATCCAGACGACTCCGAATCTATTCGAAGCCGGATCCAAGTACGCATCAATTATTATTATCATTATTATCATTACCATTATCATTATAATATATATATTATATATATTTTCTATTTTAATTTTTATTTATTTTAAAATCTAAATCGATATTTGAGAAACAATACGAGTACACATCAGGCACTAGCCCAACTGATCTAGTTATAATTTCAAATTTTATAATATAAAATTAATTTATTGTCATGTCCAAATTATCAAAAATCAGAATTAATATTAATCCGAATAAAAATTTAAAATATTGCACACATGATAGGGACCATTGGATCTCATCCAACAGCTTTCATCCGAGGATCTTTTTTTTTTTTTTTAATGCAAACCCCAATTTTATTTTTTTTATTTAAAAAAGAAAATCTTAATTATTGAATTTATTTTAAATTTAAGGGCTGAGATACCTTTAACCCAAATAAAAAAAAACCCTAACCACGTTGAGGTTTATAGGCTGCAAACGAATGAAGAACGGAGAGAGAGAGAGGGAAGACTGAAGAAAGAGAGAGAGAGAGAGAGTAGAATGAAGAAAGAGAGAGAGAGAGCAATGCACGCCTTCTTCGTCTCCCTACATCTTCGTCTTCTTTCTGCAAGGTTTTAAGCCAAAACCTAACTGTAAGTAGAGAAAGAACGTGAACCGAAGAGAAAGAACGCGAGCTGCAATGAAGCAGAGTCGTCGCTGTCGTTGGAAGAGAACCATGAAATCGAGGCAAGAAAAGAAATTCCTTTCTCGCAATATAAATTCTTTATTTATTTTTGTTGTCGAATTTGTGGTTGCATGTCTTAACTTGGTGAAAAAATTGATGAAAATTTTGGGTTACAAATTTGAAAAATCAAAAATTTGAGCCACGACTATGTGAAAGAACGATTGACATTTTTAGGCTATGTGAAAACAGAGCCACGACTTCGTGAGCATATTCATTTTCCCATTGCTCCCTCTTCCTATTTTGTCGAACATTGTAATATTCTTCTCAATATTTCGGGTTTAGGCAGTTTTATTTTGTGGCTTAACGTTTTAGTATATTAAGATGTAAAAATATTTCATTATTTTCTAAAAATAATTTCAGATCAACTTCTGTATTCGTCCTCTCTTTTCTCAAAATTTCAGGTTTGGGTTTGGGTATGTTCTAACTCACTCTGTTGCGTACTGGAACCCAATCAAGCCTCAAAACTTCACAAAAATGTGAGCAAAGCAGAAAATTGATGGAAAATTAGGGGGTGGGGTGTTCTATAGAGGAGAAGTTTGAGAGAAAGTGAGGTAGAAACAGAGAGGGGGAGATAGATGTAGAGGGAGAGATAGAGGGGTTGCAAAGATAGAAACAGAAACTGCCCAAGCTCGTGTACACGGCAGGTATTAAAGGAACAAAACAATGAAAGCACAGTAACCAATTCACGGGAAGGGAAATATTAGTGAATATAATCCAATGAATATAAGCTCTTGAAGTATAGTTTTAATTGATAAGCGTATATGATATTTGCTGATTGATGAATTTTAACTGCATTGTAAATAGAACAAGTGTTGAAAAATCAGTTATTGATATTTGCATTTTGTCTCACGTTAAAGTTGAAAAATCAGCTTTCTATGAATTTTAGTCTCATGTTAATATTTCTATTTTATGGTTGAACTAAATAAAAATATTTTAATATTTTTGTGTTTAAACAGTGACTCAATTTTTAGCATATTTATACAGTATGGATAATTGTCCACCATCGATTAGAATGATATTTGATAGAATGAATGATGCGTGGTATAGAAGATTTTATTTGTATTTTATTGGATATCATATGGAAACAGAATGGGATTTTCAGTATAGAAGATTCGAGTAAAAAAATCTAGAAAATGTGATGGATAAATTTTTATAATATTTTATTATTCTAGAGAAGAAAAACATCAAATTGACAAAAGACAATGGGACGAAGCACAATATAGATGAGGGACTCAATGTGATTATGCCGCTAGGATCGAATATAGTCTTAATAGGAAGACAAATAAAATTGTCGTCAGGGAGTTTATAGAGAAGCACAACCATAAACTTAAACCTTCAGAAACAAAACACCTATTAAGATCTCAGAGAGAGGTATCTTGAGTGCATCGCCATCTTATTGATATGGCATATGATGTTGGGTCGAGACTCACAGAGATCTATGAATTTATTGTAAGAGAGGTTGGAGGAAGGCATTGCGTTGGGCATACGATTGAAGATCAAAAATATTATCTTCGTGCTAGGAGACAATGACAGATGCAATAAGACGAGGTTGGAGCGATATTGACTTACTTTAGAGTGAAAAAAATGAAGAATTTTTCTTTTTTTTTATGATATACAACTTGATTTCGATGATTTCGTAACTAATATTTTTTGGGCCAAGCTGAGATAATTGTTGATATCAATCGTTTGGGGATGTTATGATTTTTGACACCACATATGGTACAAATAAATGATCGAAACCCTTTGATGTGTTTACTGATTTTAACCACTATGGGATGATAATTATATTTAGAGCGGCATTATTATATGATAAGACGGAAAATTCTTTTGTATGATTATTTGAGGCATTATTAAAATATTATGGTGAGAGGGCTTCAATTACTATATTTATTGATTAAGATGCCGCTATAGACACATGGGATATTACTTTCAAATTTTAGGAGTTGTATGTTTCGCTATACATACAAGTATGAATTTGAATCGGTTTGGATAAAGATAGTGTCTAACAAAAATGGAATTTGTGCACGATTATAGTTACACAGTATTTACTCTTTAAAGTAAAAATGGGCTTCATGTTATATGAAAAATGTTTTGGCATTGGGCATTCGAAACACGCAACTCGGTGAAAGTCTAAATAATGATCTTAAGAGACATCTCCGATATGATTTTAATATACGTAATTTTTTTAATCATTTTGATAGGCTGTTAAAGAAAAAGAGACATAATGAGTTAGCCACCTTCTTTTTCAATGACAAGAATTTCAGCACACCATGCACTGTGCAATGAAGGATAATTATCCATCTTGGTCTTCAACGAAGGATAAATGGGTATGCATCTTGGTCTTCTTCTTACTGGAATCAGCTAGAACATGATAATTATTCATCTAGGATAATTATACTAGAACCAGCTTGAGTTTCTTCTTACTCAGGCGAATTTGATAATTAATTATCAGGTTGGTCCAGGACATCGGGGGAAGAACATTTTGGGAATGGGTATGCATCTTAGTCTTTAAGTCTTTTTTTCCATTTTTTTGTTTGCTTTAGCAAAATGAATAGGTGGAGTGATTTTGAGAATTAATGATCAGGTTTGAGAATACGCTTTGCTTTTGGGAACTCATCACTGCATTTGTTTCGGTACTCATAGTGAATATGTCGTGTGATTGCACACGCCTCCTCACAATTCTTGTAAATTCAAATGGAAGGATTACTGTCCTTTAGTTTTCAGGTTTTGTCAATCAATCATATTTTCTTTATATGATATTCTTCTTAGTGGTTAATAGTACAAATCTTCTTCTTATTCTGGTGCAGAATCAGCTGCCATTTCCAATTGCAGCTCTTTGTACAGCACCACATTGGAGGTGTTGAGCAGCCGAGGAGGATAAGGTGCAAGCCCATCTTCTTCTTCGTTTTCTTTTCGCTACCATGTTTTCTTGATTGCAATTTTTAATTCTGAGTAATCTAATTCAAATTAGCTTAATTTGATTAGGCCAAATCATTTTCTGAGATTTTGCCCCTTGTCCAATTTGCCAATTTCACGTGTTACTTTCTTCTGTTCGACGCCCCTCGAGGGTTTGATCGGATTCATATCATGGATTTTGATATTGGCTATGGTGGGCAATGGCCTTCCTTTATGCAGGAGCTTGCCTTACGAAAAGGCGGTGCCCCATCTCTCAAAATCGCAGCAATGGCTTCTCCGGCCACCCGTGACCAGCTTGAGCTTCTTCTTACTCGGGAGAATCTAAGCCATTTTGCCCGTGAAATCGTGGCATTGGAATTTGAAATTGTCAGCCTTGATTACGTGAAACTGTAGAGAAAAAGATTATGTGAAAATGGCCAGCTGAGCAACAATTTCTGTTTCATAGTTTGTACTATAGTTGGTTATTTTTATTTTAAATCAGTTTCTTGTTGTATTACTCGTGGTTAAGATTGATTGTGTAGTTAGACAAAACACATAGCTGAGATAAATCCTGTAAAACATTATATAAGAAGAGGAGCTAGCTTTAACCATTTTCTAACACAATTCTTAATACAAGAATAGAGAAAGCTCTCTCTTTACTTCTCATGTCCTTTACTGATTTTATGTCCATTAATCAATAGAGGATGATAATGCCGAAAGGCACTGTTTTTAAATTGTTAAAAGAGGCACTATTGCTGGCTATGGGAAGACATCATGAATCATGCTTATAATTTCTTGTCACTAATCTAGAGGACCTTCGTATTAATTCAGACAGCTGGCCTCATCTTTTCAGGAACCAATTTGCAGGCATAAAATAGGATAGCTGATTCCCATTTTCTTCAATGTATCATTTCCCGGCAGTTCTGGTTGACATCAGCAGCATTAGCAGTTCTTGTATCATTTCCCAACTTTCCGCTGGACCTTCTCATTGGAGGCAACCAAACCGATGGTAGGTCGGCTCATCGGTAAGAGGAACTGATGGGTCAGTTCCATTCTATGGGTTGGATTATCTTGATATTGATTTTTTTTAATAGTGGTACTCTAGTCGCTTTTGTCCGTACAAATATAACCGAAAACACTTCTAAACCCCACATATTGTAATATGTATTTTTCAAATAAAAGTCATATTTAAGTGGCTTGTTTGTGTAAATTTACTCTTTAACAAAACTTATCCTCTAAGAAAATAATACATTAATTTCGAATTCGACGTATTACACCGTACACTGGATGGGCCAATTAACTAGCGGAGGATTAAACTTTGGGCCTGTTATTATTTCTTATTGGGCTGGAACAAGTCCGTAGAGAGTGCATTTGGCCCATTTGATACTTCAATTTAACGTATTCTCTTGCTCTCCTTCCCTCCTCATCTCCGCCGCCAGCCATCAACCTCAAGATATTAAGCATCAACATCTCAACCCTGGATTAACAAATTTCAGAAAAATTTCCGTTACAGTATTATAACAGCTAGATCGTTCTTTTATTTTGATACAGTTTTTTCAAATTTCTATTGATGCCAACAACAATCACCAGTAGAGAATTGCCAAAAAATGATGGCATCTCCTAGAAAACAGTAATATGACCGAAGAATTAACATCAAAAAACAGAAAAAATATGGGGCTATAACAAGGGGAACGGTTATACTCAGATGGTGGATGAACGGCTCGTAAGCTTGCATAAGTGAAGATAGAGATGGAGGGAACGAAGAACTCGCGCAATACTTTTTCTCTCTCTTTTGTCGTTCTGCTCTCTCTCTCTATTTCTTCTACCATTTGCGCTGCTACTTGTGGTTAGGATTTTGGCTCACAGGCTTGCAAAAGGAAGACGGTGATGGAGGGAGACGAAGAAGACGACACTGCTCTCTCTCTCTCTCCCTTTCTTTGTTCTGCTCTCTCTCTCTCCCTTTCTTCGTTCATCTACGGCAAATGGATTCAACCGAGTTAGGGTTTTATTTAATTTGGGAAAAAAATTCCAACCGTTAGATTTAAAATAAATCCAACAGTTGATACTTTGCCTCTTCAAATTAAAAAAAAAATATAACTGTGCGCGGACGAACGGGCCACACGCACACAATTACCATTATAAAAAAAAGGAAGTTGTGTTGGGGCCGTTGGATCTCATCCAATAGCCCAAACATGT
>JAOVVI020013958.1:0-11665 GCA_028571085.2 Nepenthes alata | reverse complement strand
CCGCGAGTGAGATTGTCCTCGCCGTTTTGTATTATGCCTCGTCATCCAGCGAGTTCGCGGACTCGCTGGCTCCCAGGTTTGAGTATTAGCTGCTCGTTGACTTCTTTTAGTCCTCGTTGTTGGATATCGCTTGGCATATGGGATTTGTGATGTCCTCGAGCTTTCTCAAAAGAGTCTCTCGGACCGCTGTTGTGGCCTTGGCCTCTCGGACACTAGTCTTTGCTCTTGGGCCTCTTGGGCCACGTAGCCCCTATTGGTTCGTGGACGCAATCTTTGAACTTTTCTCTTTTGGACCTCTTACTTGGGCCGTGCTTCATGGGCCCTTATATTGGGGCCTAACACTAATACACATGAATTTTTTATGTGGGTTACGATATGCATGGCTTTGTTTGGTTCGGGCAAACGGTCGTTGTGGGGATATATTGGAGAGGCGTGTTGTGAAATGGACAAGGGGACACCACTTTTTGAAAACAAAAAAATTTATTTATTTATTTTTAAATAAATGATTAAATATTTATTTGGGCTGACTTAAACGTGAAAAGAGGCCCAGTGGACGGCAGATCAACGAGCCTTGGGTTGTCAAGCAGTCTGTCCGCAAACAAGGTGGGAACCCATTAACTCGTCGTTTCCTCTCCGTCGCCGGAACAGATATCGGCGAGTATCCATGTTCGTCGCCGGGGCTAGTAGATCCTGAAACTGTTTTAAATGAACTCCTTCACTCTCTGATCTAGGCTGTTATTTCGGCATTTTGTTCAAACAGACTCTCTCTCTCCCTCTCTCTCTCACGACGTCTGTTTGTCATCTACTAATCGTGTGCAGTGTAAGGCTTTTTAATATCGGGGGTAAAAAATGTCCGCTGGTCCTCCTCGCTTTCTTTTCCTCCAATTGGCGCGAGGTTTTGCAGATTTAGATGTTTTGCATATCAATTGCTCGACGAAATGCCGCATGGAATTCTATTCGATTTTAGAACAAGTGAGGGAAAGTATAGATGGATTCAGTTTTAATAGTGTCGCAAAATAACGATTATTTATGTTATTTCTCACACATTGGCATTTTTTTTGAAGGGTTGTTAATCTTTTTTTTAATTGGATTTTTGTCATGGCTCAGGTTCCTCAGAGTTAAGTGCTAGCATTCAACACCATCTTAGAGTTCTAAATCTCCCTAACCAGCAAGCTAGTGGTATGTGTGTTTCGTTCTCTTTCCTTTGGTACAATGGAAAAGGGGGGAAAAAACATAACTGAAATATAAGGGAAACAATATTTATACAATTCATATGTAACTATTTTACAATCATATAATCATGTATGAGTAGAGATGATGGCCCTTTTAATTTTCTTCTTATTATTTTTAATTTATATGTGGAAAAAAGTTGTGATGGGTGTACCCGTAAATGGGCCGGCCCAGGAACCAAACCCGCTGATAGGCGAAAAGCCTGGGAGGTGGCATGCCTACGGTGCGGCTTCACAAGCCCAAGATTAGAGCAGTAATGTAGTTGGCCTAGTCGGGTCGGCCTGAGACCGTCCAGCAGGAAACAAACAATTAGGGCAAACCCACATAAGCCCCTCTAGCTCATCAACCGACAAACGACACCGCACTCCGCGAATACGCGGGCGGCACTTACCAACACTATAAAGGCAGCTCAGCGAATATTCTGCCCTAGATCGCTTGCACCCATGGGGGCAGTCATGATTCAACAAATCATTCCAAAAAGGCATTCACCATGCGGCGATCCCTACAATCGCCCTAACAAAGGAAAAAACGCTCGCAAATAGTTGTGGTTGTCATAGCAAGCATCTACAATCACTGGGATAGTTTAGTGGATCAACGCTGGCAGCTATCGCCAATCGTGATGCTCAAGGAAGGTTGAAGCGGCTCCAACACTATAAATATCCCTTCGTCCCTACGGGCAAGCTATCTCCTGCAATGTAGAAGCAGAGAAAGAAAGAGAGATATTGAAACACCAGACCAATCAATCGTGTCCTATGCAGCCAAAGCCTCAGCTGACTAGCCTACCCTTGCTCTTTAGGCGTTCACTCACCCTAAGAACTTCCGAAGCCACTTCCCACAGAGCACATCTCTAATAAGCCACTCTCTGACGAGTGCACCCATCGGAGCACTGCCGTCCTATCAACATTCAATCCCCACACCCATGCATTAGCATCTTTTACATCCTTCATCTTTTTCGCCTATGTTAAAAGATTACTGATTTGAATATCGGAGGATAAATTGAGAAGTGAGTCCCATTATCCTCTAACTTCTTGTTTGTTCGTTGTGTTGCGTAGGGCCTAGATTATCAGAGATGTAGACTAGACCTGCTTCAACTCAACCTTTCGGGAAAGATTAAGTGGCTCCCTAATGCGTACAACAATCTTGATCTAAGGACGCATCAAGTTATTATATTTCTAAATTTTTCTTTTTTTCCCTTATAAAGTTACACCTTTTTTTGGGTAATTGATGGTTATATTAAGAAAAATCAAACAAAGTATGTGCCAAAGCAAGAGGTCCAAAAATGAAAAAAACTTGGAACCACAAGATCTCAGAAAGACCCCACAGACAAAGTACTGACCTTCAAAAAGACCAAACATGAAGACCTTAACCAACAGCCCATCAAGAAAACAGGCATTCGGGAATGGCAACTACACTAATGAACAAACCGAAGCAAATAACGATTAGGCCTGGCAAATCAGGAATCCAGTTGATCCTGCCAAGGATCATCTCTACTACTGAAGTGAGAGACGTATGCCATATTATCTAAAGATAGAAAGGTTATGATATGTCAACAGCAAGGAGATGAAGCTAATTTTATCTTGAGCACACTGAAAACACATCTCGATAACCTTCCTGGTTTCCAAAAATCTATGCCCCATTGACAATGATATTGTTCTTTGCCCCCCAAAGGAAATAAACCATCGTAGTTAGCACAAGCTTGAAAACCACTGAGACAGGATGCTTCCTCCACTATTTAAGTTTGTCTCATCTAATATCTTTTGACTAGCCTGGAACTAGCCGTCGGTATATACTCATGCTGCAAATAGCTTTCCAAACTTTTTGGAAAGTTACAAATGAAGAAAATATTATGATGAGTTTCACCCTACAATCCACAAAAACGCATAGATGGGAGCAATTTATAAATCTATGGACCCTATCTTTGGTACTCAACCTTTTCCGAATAGCAAGCCAAAGTAAGAATAGAATGAGAGGGGATTGTATTGGGAGCCCAAACCAAGCTATGCCATTGAACCTTTAACTTCCAGTGAGACAGGATGCTTCCTCCACTATTTAAGTCTGTCTCATCTAATATCTTTTGACTATCCTAGAACTAGCCATCGGTACATACTCATGCTGCAAATATTTTTCCAAATGTTTTGGAAAGTTACAGATGAAGAAAAGATTATGATGAGTTTCACCCTACAACCCACAAAAATGCATTGATGGGAGCAATTTATAAATCTATGGACCCTATCTTTGGCACTCAACCTTTTCCGAATAGCAAGCCAAAGTATGAATAGACTGAGAGGGGATTGTATTGGAAGCCCAAACCAAGCTAAGCCATTGAACCTTTAACTTCCAGTGGGAGAATATCCTCCAAGTGGTTTGGCTACTAAAAGACTTGCTATCGCTATGCCCCCAGACTGCCTTATCTGAGCAACTATAGCTCAACATCCTTCATTCTTATTACTTTTTCAATACGAAAAATGGAATTATAAAAATAAAAAGGAATTATAGTTGGGCACATTTGTGATAAGATCCGCTATCAAAGGTTCATGCTCATTTAGCCAACACCAAAATTTTTCCCAAATAATACTCATTAGTTGGGATTCAAGGGGGGATCACCTGCCAAAGAGAGGAAGATATCATGACAATAGTAAAAAAAGATTCCAGTGGGGTGCATGTCGAAAATTGTTATAACATCCGATTTTTCAATTTATACTTATGATGTTATAATTATCATTCATTAGGTCGATATGAAAAATAATTATATAATAAAATTTTTATAAAAAATTAGATTTTGAGAAAACAGGATTAACGCTCAATCGGTGCAATTGCAGTGCATATGCACAATTCTAGCAGAAGCTCTACCCATGAGGTGTGCATGAAAGCGCGCTTGTGTGTATTTTAGGTAGTATGTTTATGTCTAAGGGACACCTATGGGTGCTCGTGTGTGGTTTGGGTAAAATGGGTTGTGCCTGAGGTGTGATTGAGTGGCATTTTTGCATACATGTGGCTGTGGAAGGCGTCTGGACCGCGGCTCGTGCGCCGATTTAGGTATAAAAGGATCCTCCACCCGATTTTCATCATTTGCGCAGGAGATAGGGAGAGAAGAGAGAAAGAGAAGGGAAGAGGAATGAAGAGAGAAGGAGATGGAAATAGATTTTGGAGTCATTTTACGTTAGGTATGCTAACTCTAAGGTTTAAAGTAAGTATATCTAAACTCATTCCTTGGCCTATTATTCAAATCCTTCGATTTTATGATCGATTCTTGTTTAAATGTACATGCATATTACGCTTTTTGCCCATTTCTTTAATATTGTTGCATGTTTGTGTATTTCATCGAACATTTTGAAATTATATTAGATTTTACCAATATTTTGAGATTTCAGTTGTTTTTTATTGGATATTCGAGTATTTTGAAAGACTATGTTTTGTTATCGAAATATTGTAAAGAAAATCATGAATGTTCATGCATTTAACCTTGCATGCTATTTTCATGAAAGCTTTTATTGAGGACTCTATTTTGCAATGTGATCTAAGTTTGTACATTTTCCAAAGTGATGAAAAAGTTTTGTATATTTATTATAGAGTTATCTGTTTGTGAACAATCATAAGTGAATTGACAGGTTATATTTGGATATATCTTAATATATTATGCACACTTGAAGAATATTCTTATAATCCATGAGTGAAAAAAAAGATGCGTTTGATCCCGTCTTTAGGGTAATATAGAAAGCTCGCCTACATGTCTTGAATAGTAATATATCGGTTTAAGGTTAATGGGAATATGAGTAATCCGTTCTTTAAAATTAGCCTTTTAATTAGTTGATATGCGAGTTACCGATCTTTAGTTCTTCTAATTTGACATGCATTGTATTTCTATGTTTTTATGAAGTTTTGGCCTTTCGAAATTTTTGCATGTTTTCAATATGGTTATTTGGACTTTGTGTTTTATGGAGGCATTATGTCAAGAATGCGTTTCAATTTTTACTTAAATCATGATTAATTAAGTTGTGATAATTCAAGTTAATTAAAATTGTAGTCAAAGGAGGAAGAAAGTTAGGTTAAAGGTCAATTTTGGATCGAATTATTGTGAATTGATGAATACCTGACTGGAACTCGACGCGCGCCTATGTGTGTTTTGGATAGGGAGGTTGCACCTGACTGTCACTCGAGCGGAGCTCGAACGCGCTTTTCCGTGTACTCATGCTCAATACATGCCCGAAGGATGCTCAAGCGTGTTGGGGCATAATGCCAGTGTCTGTCGTGAGCCCGATGTGTTGTTTGTGCCCCACTCTGTTTGCCTGACGAGTGCTCAAGTGCCACTCTTTTTTATATATTATGCCCGGTTGATTTTTCATCATTTTTTGTTAGAATTTAAGAGAGGAAAGAGAAGGAAAGAGAGAGAAAGAGAGAGGGAAAGCTTGAGAAGGCAAATTAAAGTGATCTCAAGCAAGATTTTCGTAATTTGAAATTAAGCAAGTGTATCTCCAAGCCTTCGTTCCTTTGTTGTTTTTTCATCATTTATTTGAGTATTTCTTGTTTCAAATATTCATGCATAATACATTTTCATAGCTAAAATATTTATGTTTTTTATGCATGTAATATTCTCCTCATTTTTCTGCATCAATGAATGAAATTCATGCTTAAGTCCACATACATTATGTTATTTTGTTAATTTTGTATTTATCTTTCATACATGTTTTATAATTCTGATATAATGCTCTTTTATGTTTGATTTTCATATAAAATGTTCCTATATGTTGAAATTTATTAGGTGTATATTTTGCATGTCCTGAAAATTCATCTATTTGTCCTTGCATGTCATTTGAAATAAAAATGTTGAAATATCATCAATTTACTGATTTTTCTGTAACCATGTTTGAAAATCTCACAATATGGCATCATATGTTTTAAATTGAGTATGCCCAAATTTCTACAATAAATTATAGCATTTCATGATAAAGAATTTAAGAAATTTAAAGAAAAACTCTACAATATATTAAAGAATTAAGAATATTTTCTTTGAAATGAGAAAATACAATGATTATGAGAAATTGTGTAGAGTTTTTATATGTCTAAGTATCAGACCATTATAATAAGTTAAACAGTAGTATATTATGGTATGTCTTAGTATATTATAGTGGTGGTCGAGGTTCAAACCTATTATCCGTTGATAAAAGTAGCGTTCGACCCTATTTATAGGGTGATATATATGATAGCCCATCTATGAGTCTTAAATAGTAGTGTAAGGCCTTTAGTTGTATGAAAATATATACAATTTGGGTTTTAATTATCCGTTCATTTAGTCAATAAGGCCCTATTGGCCCTTGGTCCTTAAGAAATTGTATATTTGAGCATGATTGCATGACACAATTTGAATAATAATATAAAAATAAAAATTTGAAAAGCTGTGTATATTGGACATGAAAAATTCATAGCATTTTATTGAATTTGCTTCATTGGTCCTTCCCGTATGTCTGATGAGAATTGTATATTTAATTATGAAATTATATGGCTTATTGAACTCTCGACCCACTCTTGTTTTTGTTTTTCACTAACCCTTCAGATTAGCGGTTCGGGTACTTGCAAGATAAGTAGTATCGAAGGAAGAAACACCCAAAGAGATTAGGATTAAAAATGTTGGTTTTGATGATGTATTTAATTTCCAAACAGTAATTAGAATAATTATAATATTCGAACGATGGTTTGTAAATTTTGATATTGATATTAGCTTTCAATTATGGTTGTTTAGATATTCTGATTTTGATTTAGACATGACTTCTTATGTATGATCTGACGTCATGATATGGTCGGTATTCTAGCCACCTGATGACGAAGAAATTTTGGGTCCTGTGGTTAGGTTATATTATTTTTATTTTGATCAGTCGAGCTATCGACATAAAACTCACGTCTACCATTATTTGGGTTACTAGTTGCTATTGTATTAATGTTGTTAATTTTTAATGACATTACATGTTTGGTAATCCAACGTTTCGTACAATTTGCGTATATATTCATATATTCCGGACTATTTGTATGAAATCATGGTTTTGAACATATTTAATGGAAATTTAGAATTTCACATGTTTTTTATGGTTTCTATTCTTTCATCTATTTTACCAACATATATTTATATGTCATAGGTATGTATATGCTTTGCTGAGCTTTAGGCTTATGTTTTGCAATTGTTTTCAAACTCCTTTCAGATTAGTGGATAATGGATTCGTACAAGATATGGACCAAAAATGATTGAAGACTTTTGTTTAGTTTGTATTGATAGTATCATGGGTTATTAGATTTTTTGTACTGTACTAGATTTATAGATTTTTTTAAGTTTTGTAGTTTGTTATTTTTGGGCTGGTGAACTGAGCGAATGTACATATGGTTGTTTGCTGTGGTATATTGGATATTTTAGTTCGATATTTTTCCTTACAATGATTTATGGATTGAGTAAGTATAAAATTGAATCAAAGCCGGATGGGGATAGTTTGGCCATGTCTCTTATGGTATTCGTATGTATTGTCCATCCTAGCTTTTGTTATTCGATTGTGATTATTTATGGATAGTTATTATATTTGATGTCATTATTATTATCTGTTTGTGTTGGAGTCATGACTGTCACATAGCTGTGCCATCTCCAAATACATGAGAACAAATTGTCTAATATGGTCTCTAAGCCCAAGATGTCCTTAACCTCCTCCGTGAACTGTGAGAAACCTTT
Source organism: Nepenthes alata (assembly GCA_028571085.2). Classification (NCBI taxonomy): domain Eukaryota; kingdom Viridiplantae; phylum Streptophyta; class Magnoliopsida; order Caryophyllales; family Nepenthaceae; genus Nepenthes; species Nepenthes alata. The sequence goes on along the minus strand of JAOVVI020013958.1, from coordinate 3,729 downwards.
ATAATTGAGATGCACCTGTCTTGCGCCTGTTAGGAAGGAATCACACCACCCATATGGAATCCCAAGTGGCTTCCATGAGTCTCTACAACTGTGAGCTTTGTTCCAAGCCTATAGGACTCAGATTCCCAACCCCCCCCCCCTTCTTTAGGCTTGTAAATATTGGACCAAGCCACCTTAGCCTAAAACTTTACCTCACCGCAACATGCCCTAGGAAGTTCCGCATGAGTGCTTCCATTTACGTATGCACACACTTGGGAAGAATAAAAATTGGAAGCCCTATTTAATGAATGAGAGAGAATCAATCTCATAATGAGTATTCTTTTAAAGGAGAGGGGTTTGTTCCTGCATACTGCAATCCTCCTACCAATCCAATCTTTTAAACATTGACAAAAATATCGGCCATTATTTACAATATCTCGTTAAATATGTATTATTATCGAGATCCCTGATAACAATATTTTCTAATTCCGCGACAATATCCAGTCGATATATACCCTTACCAACTTACGATTTTCAGAAATTTTTTCTGATATATTTGATACTGATAAGTATTATTTGATATGTCTAATATTGATATGGATGCGATTGATACCGATATCAATATCTTCATCCATGCCTATCAACGATCAGCTTTCTTTAAGCTGTTTGAAGGCTTGTTATTGTATCATTCCCTTCCTGGAATCTTACAAGTCCTTGTAATCAAGTCATCAGTACATGACTGTAGAGTAAACTTTGATATAATGATAATATTGTTCTATCGTGGCAGGGAGGTTAGGGCTTCAAATGATGAAACAACCATAGTGTAAGACTATATGCATTTGACTCTTTGCAAATCCTACTATGTGGTTTCCTTGTGCATCGGGCTACCCTCATTGTGACTGTTACAGTAGGCTAGCATCAGACGAATTCTAAAATTGAATTCTATTGGGACTTTATTAATCTAGGAACTACTTCCACTCATCAACTTTCATATCAATGAACCAATCTTATTTTGTTGGCACATAAAAATCTCTCCCAGTTTCTTTCTTAGATTGTGTGTGGTGATTACAGTACTCAATATCAAAGTAATAATTTGTGAGAATAGCTGAAATCTTGCCTTATTCATGTTGAGGAATTACTGAAGTGCAACAGATGGAATTACTGAAAAATTTGACGACAACATTTGTGGAAAAAGCATTACTTGGATGCCCTTTTTGATGCTGAATTGACAATTTAATGCCAATGCAAATGTATTCTTCTTTCAGGTGTGGGAATTCACAGCAATGAGGATGAACCAGTATTGTTGAAATAGCATAGTTGCATATCTAAGTAATGATAGAATCAAAAATATAAATTTGAATACTGACCTAGTATGCCTTCTCTTTTCTTTTCTAGCTTCTCTATTTGAATTTTGAGCTTAAACTTTAGTCATAGCTAGAGCTTCTTTTTCCCTGCTTAAATAATGTACATTGCTTGGATCACAAGATAGCAAATTGTTTCTCTTCTTATAATCAACTTTCTTACTCACAATAATTTCCCTTAAGCTGGTTACATAATGAGTATCTTTGTTCATTGGATGCGTGCAGTTAGGCTGGGGAGAGAGCAACATTTACAAAGTCTGTGTTTGAGTTCAAAGAATGGAAACATGAGTTCTTTGTCTGAGTCAAAATCTTTTCCATTGCTCCTGAGAAACGGGAAAATGCTTGGCCTTTAGTCAAGATGGGTGGAATCACATCAGTTAGTGATGCTGCTATGGCAGCAGAAGCTGGTGCTGATTTCATTGGGATGATAATGTGGCCAAAGTCAAAGCACTCGGTTTCTGTTTCAGTTGCAAAAGAGATTTCAGCGGTTACAAGGGATTTTGGAACTGTCCCTGTTGCAGTATTTGTGAATGAAGATGCAGAAACAATTCTTAGAGCCTCGTATGCATCAAACATTGAATATGAGCAGGTAAGCTTATGCTTAGCGTAAATGATTTTACCCAAGTTGTTCTTTTCAACGTTGCGTTGCTCCAAAACTGTGCAGCTTCATGGAAATGGTTCCTGCGCTGCTTTTCTGGATCTGCTGCAGGAAAAATGGCCGATTTATGTTCTTCATGCTGGTCAAAATGGATCCGCTGTCAATGTATCCAGTGACAATGCATCGATGCTTATTGGAATATAGTAGTGCAATGATGAGGCCGTGGGAAATTGAGAAGTATTGATGATGACTTCGATGACAAAAGTATGAAGAATATATCCATGGCTAATGTCCCCATTTGTCACACCTGGGAACCATGCTCTTGTATTACCTAAGTAAATAACGCTTGTATTTCCTTGTAGAGATGCGCGCTAGTGAGATAAACATATCTAGCTAACTGTACCTTCTGTTTCAATTGAATATTCTGGTACTCCATGTAACTGCTGAGTGGATTTTTTTATTACTTACTCATTTGATTACAATGTGTTGCGTCTGCAAATTCCACCCACGCGCGGGTAAGGATCCGAATGAGCATTCGGAGCTTTTGGGTACACTCGGACAGAATCCGTGTAATATACGAGAGATCTGGTTATCTTCTGTGACTTAGTGTGTGGTCTGGGAAGTAGGAGAGGGAAAGGATGATACATTAGGATTTTTACATGGAAAATATCCCTGTAAAATGGGAAGGAAAAACCACGGCACCGTAGTCTGAGAATAAGTTTCACTATGCTGTTCAAAATTACAAGTAGGTTACAAAATACGCTCGAGACTTCTTTCTGTCTTTCCCTTTCTATGGTAGTTGGAGCACAATGAATGCTGGGATTAGGAGAAAATTCAGAACCCTTTGGTTGGGTGCACAATTAATATATTTATAGCGTTTAGAAATATCCATTGGGTATTGTCCACGTGAATTGGCATGTGCAGGAAGCTGATCGCCAACTCCCCTAATCCAATTCTCTGTGCTAGGTGCGTAGCATGCACGCTGGATGATTTCATGTGGCATCTCATCTGGAGTAGCTGGTCGTGCACTTCGGGTCATTATTATTCTGACAGTTTGATAGATTTTAGCCACCAAATCTCACAGCGTGCCATTTCTGCAGGCTGAGTGACGCCCGCAGCCATCCTCAGGTCCATGGGCCCGAGTAGTCTCAAAAATTGTTATGCCGTTTGGGTTGGCCCCAATGATTGGGTCTCTTGGGCCTCCTAAGCTTGCTAAACCTCTTTGGTGTTAGGGTTACCAGTACCCATCACAATGAAAACCACGTAAGCATAATTATCTCGTGCCCATTAATGAAACTCTGATTTCGAGAGTAAATTTGGTAAATTTGAGTTCTTGTCTTAATTATGTTGTTATTAACAATATTTATTGGATATGCATTATTTTTCTCATTTAAGTTCTACTAAGCAGAGTCGACTATCTTCAAAGATTAAAACTGATGGGTATACCAGTAATGGGCTGGCCAAAAGAGAAGCCCAAAGAGAAGTCAACGGAAGCCCAAGAAGAACAGTCAACGTTCTTACGGCCCACTAAAACTGGAAAGCCCAAAATCAAAACGGTCAATGCGGGCGTTGACCGTATTGGCGGCCAACTTGCTCGCGGGCGGTCAACTCGATGTTGACCATCGTGTGAGGCGAAACTGGGTCTTTAGAAGTTTCCTACAGTAATGGGCCCATTCCACTATGGCACACAACCCATCAGTGGATCGCCAGCCACTCTCATTTCATCCTTTACGAAGGCGGCCAACACGCTGACGGTCAACTCAGGCGTTGACCGTCTGCGCCCTGCACGTT
>JAOVVI020013957.1:0-11665 GCA_028571085.2 Nepenthes alata | reverse complement strand
GAAGGATGAACAACCTATACAAATAACCAATTTCAAACTTCATTGGCCAGAGATGATAGGGTTTATGTATGTTTTTTTCATTAATTAATATATCACATTTTTTTGATATTAAATACCCAAATACTGTAGCTTAAATGCTCCTCGCGCAGATGCATTGATCATCAAATATGCATCTGTTACAAATACCTTGAAGAAAGTAGATCGTCGTCATATGAGTAGACCAGCAAGCTTTTTAAAAATACCCTACGTAGATGTAGGGTTATACTAAAATTTGAGTAAATTTAGACAGTATTATATAATTTAAAAAATCTACAAGATATAATAGAAAAATATTATTTGTTTCATACTAAAATATATTTACAACTGTTTTTTTTTTTGTATGTAAGATTTATTTGGACTTATATAAATAAATTAAGCCATACTTAAGATTATTAAATTATCATGATACTTTATGAATAGTAATGGGAAAAAATAAATAGATGACTTACCTAAATTAATGAATACAAATCAATTTCCAGATGTATGAAATCCTCAACACATAGAAAAACAAAATAGAGTGATGTAAATATGAGTTTTTCTCTAAATCAAAAAAAGAGAAAATGCCAGAGCCATTATCAGTTCTGCAACTCTGAATTAAATATGAGTGATGTAAACACTAGTAATAGGAGTGATGGTTTGGTCATGGCCATTTATTGGGTCGGTAAAAGAACAATTTCTAAATTATATAATCTTCTTCTTTTCATTAAAGAATAATCCAATAATAATTATCATAATAGTCAAAACTAATTATATAAAATATAATTTTTAAATAAATAAGGGTCATACTGCTTGCAAAAAATATTTTTTTGCTTGGTATATTTTAAGTATGTTATTATTTTAATCAATTAGATAATTTTAACAAAATCCTTATTAATTTAAGAGATTTCGACGTCAGACTCTTATATTTTGATATTTTTGAATATTATACAAGTCAAAATAGGATGTCAAAAGGGTGAGACTCTCTCACAACTTACTGTCTAATACTTAAGTATTAGATAATGGTCATACTGCATGCATAACTAATTATACTTAAGAATAATCTAATAATAATTATCATAATTATATAAAATATAAATAAATAACGATCATACTGCATGCAAAAGATATTTTTTGCTTGGTATATTTTATGTATATCGCCATTTCAATCAATTAGATGATTTTAACGGGACCCTTATAAATATAAGAGATTTTGAGGTCTGACACTTAAATTTTGATAATTTGAATGTTGTACAAGCCAAAACAAGATGTCAAAAGGGTGAACTCTCTCACAATTCAATATCTAAAATTTAAATTAGAATTATACTAGTCAAATTAGAAAGTGGGTAAAAGAGGAGAGAGGATAAGGCTTTTAGAAGAGTTACTCCTACCTTTGGATATTTTGCTTAAAAAATCGATAATCTTGAACACTAATCAAGTTAGAAAGTGAGTAAAGGAGACCAAAGGAGAAGGCTTTTGGAGGATTTACCCCTGCCTTTGAATACTTACTTAGAAAATCGATTATCTGGAGGATGAACTCCTAATCATTTAAAAGTGTAGGCTTTAAAAAATTGATTGTAAAAGGATGCATTGGATTAGAAAATGTTAAACAAAATAAGTATCGTGATAATCATATTGTAAGTAACTATTTGTCATTGGGAATGTAGTTGCCCTTCAAGTGTTGACAAGAATCATATTTATAGAGCCCTTGAGCTTGTTCTTGATGATAGTTCAGTGATCTTTGCACATTTGATGAGTTTGAATGCCATTATTGAATATCACTTATTTTATAATCCCTCTTGATGGATTATGAAGACCAACAATATGCCCTTTTTCTACAAGTCTTCCTTAGCATGATGGCTAGTCCATCCCATTGGTCTTCCTTTAGCCATTTGGTAGCTACCTTTGTTGTTAGTGCGGCTTCTCCGATTAGCCATGCAACCATTTGCCCATTTGGAAATGACAGTCTTAGGGCATAGTGTTTCAATTTGATTGACAATTTATCATCCGCCATTCGATAACTCAACTACTTTAAAAGGATAATTCTCAAGACCTTGATCTAATAACTTATCTATTTTGATAAAATAGTCTCATAATAACTCTTATAAATCTACAACATTTGTTATGATGTTTTATTTTGACATTCAGATATAGGTATTCGGGCTTAAGTCTGTCTATTTATATGATAGTTGACGACAGATATATTTATCATATATATTTATATGATAATATTTTTAGATTATAAAAATATAATTTTAAAATATGATGATATTATGTTTTAAGATCGAATTTCTTTCTATCTAAACCCATCCTTCCATCTCCCTTTCCCCTCTCCTCTGTTCTTCTTCTTCTTCTTTCTTTTCTTTTCTTTTTTTTTGGTGAAGAAAAAAAAGAAGATAGAGAAGATATTTTAATTTGTTGAAAAGATTTTAAATTTTTTTTTTTCATAAATTCAATATCAAAACTTATGGGACAAATGCATAGTAATATCATATTTGATATTGCATAAGAATTTCATAAACTAAGTATTTTTTTTTAGGCACACAAAAAATAATGGAGAATTTAAATTGGCCAGTGGGCAAAACTTAGGCCAATCTGTGGTTTAGAATCTAAATGAACCCCTAGTTTGTGACAAACTACACTATAGTGGGTGGCCCACACCCTCTGTCAATTTGGCCATGACTTAGCCATATTATTTTTTTCTAAAAAAATTACAACCTTACTTTTTTATTTAAATTATTTAATTAAAAAATTTATTAACTAAAACTTAAAAATAAAATAATATCATCTAAATAATTATTTTTTAACAAATTAATATTAGATTTAATATTTAATAGATGTTAATATTATAAACAAAAAATTAAGAATATATAATTATATTTACAATTTTTTATTTTTAAATTTTAATTATTACATCTTGATTTAATAATCTGATAAAAAGAAAGAGGAATCCTTAAAAAAATATATATATATAGGATCCCTATATTTACCGGGGACCAAGGGGCCACCTCATTTATGGGATGAGGGTACAATTTATTCCCATAGGGAGCCAAAAGATTCCAACATAAAATGCCCATAAATTGGAAGGCTGCCCTCCCCCTCACTTCCCTATTTGCCTCTTTTCTCTCATAAATAGGGTACCCCACAGCAGGTTTGTGAGAGTTGAATTTTTTTTTTAAAAAAATAAAATAATTAAAATCTATTTAGATCTACAAAATTTTGTAAAAATATAATAATAATAATAATAATAATATTTTTAGAGTTTGTAAAAATATTATGGTACTTTGTGTGAATATTTGACCATTGGATCTTATACTTATTTCTTTTAAAGGTTAACTATCCATATATTATAATTTATTGTGTAAATCGACTACAAAGTTGTTGTTATTGAAAATTAAGATTTTTAATATTTCTGTCATTATAAGTGTGTTGGTTTTAATAAAATTTTCAACTTCCAAGCACAAATAATAGATTTATCGACAGTAAAAATTAAAATATTAATGATTTAAAATATAGACATAGCCTTTCTATAATAAATTTTATTATCAAATTTTATTTTAATATTAATACATAATGTACAAAAATAACTTTAATGCATACTACTATTTATTTGGGCTTGTCACTCCCATTTATTAGGGTGTGTGTATAATTAGTTTTACGATGATCATTTTTTCTATTTTGTGAGATTAGGGTCGATGCTCGGACGATGAAAGATGGCTCTTGAATGGTGTGAGGCCGAGGGAGTCTTCAATAGGCTTGCAACTTGTTGTTCGAATGATGAATTAGGAAAAATGGCGTTCAAGGCAAGAGTGAGTTGCCGTTCAAACGAGAGTAAATAATATTCGAATGACAGAACCCATCATGAAAACCCGATTACAGAAATTAGGCATCTAATGAGGAAATAAAAAGGCAAATTCAGTGAGCCGCTTAATAAAAAAGATAAAAGAGAAAGAGAAAAAAAAAGAAAGAAAGAGCCATGGCTGATTTAATATAATTATCAATGTTATAATTTTTATTATTTTTTATTATGTTATTCTAAATATCTGTATTAAAATTAAAAATTATTGTGATTTTTTTTCTAATTAAAGAAGTAAATATAGCACAATTAATATTTTGTTCCTATAAATTCTTACTTGCCTCTAATTTGAAGCCTCATTTTCTCCCATTTGGTGATTAATAACCAGAAAAAAATATTTGTCATGCCATGGGAATTTATACCAATTTTCCATATTCATGTTAATTGATTTACTTTATTAAAGTGAAATTAAAGAAAACTAGGGTTTTCTGGCATTATGTGTGAACCGAGATTTGATCAATTTAACTTATTTTTTTAGTATAATGAAATTGTATTAAACAAAATTTACAAATATAACTATAAAAAACAAATTTTGAGTAAAATTTTATTTAAAAAATCAAAATATTTTAAATAGACTTTTTCATAGATTTGTCAGAGCAATGCTGCATATCCAACTAAAATATCAAAATCTCATCCAACCTTAGCTTTTATTCAAAATCAAATATATATTGATCTAATTCAGCATATTTAAAATACCATTTGTAAGATCTAAAGTAAAAATATATAGTTTTTGGCCTTAGTTGTAGAAATTAAATTTAACATAATATTTGAATCATGAGAATAAGATGAAAAAATGTTTTATATTTCATCTTTTATAACATTACACTGTGTAAATTCATTAAATAAAATAAATATAATAGAGTAATATTGGATATTAAATCTAGAATTTAATAAAAAATCACACCCTTATTGAAATATATTTAAAATTGAACAAAAACACTAAAGCATTATATCTCACTGACTAATAAACTTATTTTACTTAATTTTATACAATATATTTCAAAATTTTGAAGTAATTTTAAATAACTCTAAGTTTGCCTAAGCTTAAGTATACCTCATTTTTTTTTCTTTCTTTCTTTTAACTATAACTTATCATCTCCACCGTTACAAATGAACCAAACTCAGCTAAGTTTAGATATATTATATTTGATTAATTTATTTAATGAGCTTAAAAGCTAAGCTTATATGTCACTTATTCAGCTAAACAGAGAAACTTGAACCAGCCTTTATTGAGCCAAGCATCCGAGCCATTCACAAACGGTTCAGTTTACTCGAACCCATACCCACCGATAGCGTTGGAAAGGAGCAATTTTTTTGAACAGTTTGATTCATTTATTCACTATAGCCCTAACTTATAGATTAAATAATTTATAATCATCTCTAAAAGCTATTCAATGTCCATACTAAATGGCCACACCGGCCTACTTGATTGACAAGTAGAACAATTAAACAATGTGGATGTACAAAAGTTTAGCTTCTCGCATTATTGTAAGCCAATAAATGGCTTTATAGGGGAATAAAAGTACTTATAAAAATATTATTTTACATTAATTTCTATTCTGCAAACCTCCCTTTACAAGCACAAAATAGCCTTAGGAGCCATTTGGTACTTAGATTTGGGATTCAACATTAAAAATTTAATTAGAATTTAAGGCCGATTTTCAATTTTATTGTTTGACCTAAGATAAAATTGAAATTTTAATCACATATTCTAATTTATAAAATTGAAATATTGTGTTAGATAGTTCTTTTATAATTTTTAAGGATATAATAAAAATTTATAATTTTAAGTGTGAAAATCGTTTACAAATTAGATATGATAAAAAAAAATTAATTTAATAAAATATTTTTGATTGTTTCGATCCGGTAAAGTTAGGCCGATCACGGTTGTATTACTAACTTACTTTTAAAAAAAATAGTATTGATGTGTATACCAATAATGGGCTAGCCCAAAAGACTAACAGGAGCTCAGGACGGTCAACGCAATTGACGGCCTAATTAGAAGACGGGTCCAAGAGCTGAAAAGCCCAGGGTGGTCAACACGGACGTTGACCGTCCTGGCGGCCAACTTGCTCGTAGACGGTCAACTCAACGTTGATCGTCCATACACAACTTGTTGGGCCCTTAGAGGCTTTTCTACTGTGCAGGGCCTATTCCATTCTGGCCCACAACCTAGCTGTTGATCGCCCGCTACTCTCTCATCGTTCTACACGAAGGCGGCCAACACACAGACGGTCAACTCAGACGTTGACCGTCCCCGCTCCACACATTAGGCTCACAGAAGCTTGTCTACAGTAACAAGCCTGGCCCGTTTGGGCCCACGACTTATCAGACGGCCAACCACAGCTTTCCTAGCGTCTTTCACGATCTCAATTTATACCAAAAAGGACATTGACAAGATTGACACCATTCAAATAAGGAAGGCGCCAGATCTTTTCCATTCCTTGCCAACCAAGGCACTCCAACATAATATGCTGAGAATAAAAGAGACTGGTTTGGAAAGCTGTTGGCTGCCTCACAAGGAAACAATCACATCCACATTGGCAACTGGCATCCGCCCCAGAAGGCAAGTCAACCAAGGTGGACAAGGGGGATCACGCCTTCCAAAGAATGAGGATCACCATCTCAGCCATAAAATAAACCCTAGGATCATCATCCAAGGCACGCTCACTTTTACGCATTCAAGCACACAGAAAAACGCTAAGTGTTCTGAGAAAACGAGCTCTCTTTGCAGCCTGACTCTCAGAACTTCAAACCAAAACACAGACAACCTCCAAGGCAACAAGCGAGCCCTCACGGCCGTTTACTACCTTCCCACATTCGAGATCCAAGAAAAGGCCTTGCGTCTCTCTTACATCTTGGACAAAATACTTCTCCTACATCATTCGCTTCCTCAAGCTATTCAGTTTCTTTTCTTTGAAAATTATTTTACTGATTTGAGCATTAGAGTATTTTCGGTGTGACAATTTTTCGTCGATAACGCTGACCACTTGTTCATTTTTGTGGTGTGCAGGATTCGTAGTCTGTGAACGGAGCCGGTTCAAACCATCCAGAAGAATCTGAATTTGTTCGAAGTCGGATATAAATACGTATCAAGTATAAAAATATCATTTAAAATTTGAAAAATTATATTTTAATAAAGAGTGCTATCTAAATATATTTAAAAAATAATATATATATATAATATCACTTAAATCCCTGAATGAGATATATTTAAAGTTAAATCACATCAAATTTTATAAAATAAAAAATTTAAAATTTATAGTAAATTACTTATTTTTTATTTTTTTATATGGATTAAAAATTATCCATACCTCGATTTTATTTTTTTTAAAATTTTAATTTATTATATAATCTAAATAATAGAATTAGAATTCCATCTAATTTCAATCTAATAAAATTATAATTAGATTTAAATTTTTAAATTTTAATAATTGTATAATTCAAACATAGCCATTTTGTTAGAAAAGGAAGAAAAATTAGAACGTCAAATTTTTCTCTATGTTTAATCTTTATATTTAGCATCTAATTTTAATTAAAATTTATATTGTATTTTTTCTTTTTATTTTCAAACGAGCTTATGATTTTTAGTGTTGGAGTTAAAAATTATAATTATAAAGTCAAAAATTAAATTCAGATACAGTAAATGAACACATCCCTTCTTCGGTCCGCTTGATTTCTGCCATTTTAAAGTTTGATTTGTTTTTTTATTATTTAAAATATAAGATTTCCTCGTTCTTTTATTATAAAAATTTCTTATTTTATTTATGATCATTTTGTTATTATAATATACATTTTAATCCTTATAAAAATGAAAAATTATAAAAATTTTGATGATATTTTAATATATTATTTATATTTATGAAATTCTATTTTAGTTATTAAAAATAATAAAATCTAATACTTAAGAAACCCATAATAAAATTAAATTGCATATAACCCAACTTTTTTAATAAGCCGTAGGGCTTCCAAATGCGGACTAAAGTCGAGAATGTTTCTCTTAAAATATGTATTTGAGCGGTCTATCAAAATATAACAAAAATGGCTCTAACTAAACATTTGGTGTGAGGTCAATTATGAGGCTAAAATAATTTTTTAAAAATAAATATGTTTGATATTACATGAAATTTACACAATAACATAAAAAATATGCCTTTTTTAACTTTGCTTTTTATAAATATTTTTTTATATTTTGAAAGTTATAATATATATTGATGTATTACCGGATCTAAATTATAGAATGAGTTAGGATGGTACTTGATTTTATTTGGAGGGTTGAATTAAAGTGGATTTGATCTTCATCATTTTAAATTTGGATTCTACGCAACACAACTAATGAATAAGATATCAAAGGATGACAGGATTTATTTTATGGTATATTTTTTAATATTTAAATCAGAAATCTTTGTTAACTAGATAAAAAGATAATAATAAATATTTAGATAAGTGAATGCCTTTTTCTAATAGTCGCTCTAAGGCAGAGAAATGCACTCTTCTCTCATCTGTCCCTTCGTCGAATGCCTTCCTCTCGTAGCTCCCATTTAGCTTGTGGAGAAAATGATGTATTTGTAGAGAAAGTGTGCTGATTAGCTGTCATTTGGGGGTTGAATGTGCTGTGATTTTAGACTTTTTGAATGTGTTAAATTAGTATTTTTTTAATAGATCGTGCTATTTTTAGCAATATGGGCGCAACAGGCTGGTATGAACCCTCCTCGGACTTTGCCCCGTGGCTACGGGGGATCACGTACTTGTAGCGTTCTGTCGAGTTGGAGCTGTTGAGGCACGTGCTTTTGGGCCGCACTTAGTGGGCAACTCTACGGGCCCAGATTTCAATGAACAAGTTTAGACCATATTGTCTAGGTTTTTTATAGTGTTCTCTCTGCCTTAGACCTTGGGGAGCCCTTTTTGGGCCCGGGCTTACAGGTCTAATTTTGAGTCAGCTTGGAGTTACCGAACCAATCACATATGATTTTTTTAAGTAAAATTGAGTATAAATGAGTTGTAAAAATAAGTATTTTATTAAAAATAAGCATTGAGTATAAATTGAATATTAAAAGCAAGTATAGTAAAAATAATTAAAATATGATACATATTATGGTTCTCCTATTATTTAGACTAAAAAATAGATATTGCATTCACTACTTAGAATAATTAATACAATTTTATTGTTTATTTTTTAGCTTTTAATTCCACCTTTAAATGCATAAGGAACGACAGATGGTGGAACAACAGTGACACTTCTTGCATGCCTAAATTTAACTTCAACATTATCCTTGTTGGGTCCCATGTCTGGCCCATGAAGAACCTCACGGCCTAAAAGGTCGGCAGTCAGGCCCACGCAAAACGAAAAGCCCAACCCAATAACCAAAGCGTCTGAAAGAGCCACGCTGACAGAGAGCAACGGGACTCTGCGACGCATTTAATGCGCCGACTGAGAGGAAGGCGCAGGCCCTATGAAAAGGAGCGTAGCTGGCGCGGCGCCAACGGCTCACGCAACCGCCTGCAGGCGGCCAGCCAATCCCCATTCTCGAGAAAATAAGGCGTGGCCGGCAATGCTAGTAGCGTGTCAGTTACGACAAAAGGACAACTGGCGTGACCGGCGGTCCACGATAGCGACCAGCGGCAAAGGAACCCACACAGTGGACACCTTGACGCCGAGGGTCCAAGGGGAGGGAGACTATAAGAGGTCCCACATCCCACAGGTTCAGGATATTTTTTTTCGGCTGACTCTCGAACTGGGCACCGAATTCTTTACTCAAGATCCTCAAGTGCACCTTGTGACAAGCTCACAAAGTAAGGAACAAGCTGGAATTGAGAATCGCCTCACTTCCACCAACAAGAGCAAGCTCGATTTCCCGACCCAATATCTTCTCAGATAACGAGAATGTTAGCCACCTGCAGCGGTGCACCACGGGAGCCAGGCCTCCCACCACCTGCTCACTGCATTCTCCATATCATACACGAGCATCACTTACGCTTTTACAGCATCTAACCCCGTACCACTCACAGCGTGCGTTATTTTCGTTCATTGCTGGAATTTGCTGACTTGAGCGTCGGAGCGGCCTTGGTGGGAGAAATCCTGCCGGACCCCTGACCTCTTGTTTATCGTTTGTGTTGTACAGGTCCAGGCTCATAGAGGCGGAGACCGGACCCTTCTCCTGACGCCGCCGCACGCTAAGGAGTCCAAAGGCTCTCTAATCCGTACGACAACCGCGGACCCGGGACGCAACATTGGCGCCGTCTGTGGGAAACTGACGAAAAGCCAAGTGTCTCTTTCCCGCTCTACTTCTGAACCTCAGAAGATGGTAAATACTCGAGCACAAGCTAGTGCTTCGGCGTTAGAGGTCGTCGCCCAAAGTGAAGCTCCCGCTGTTGGGAACCAAGCGAACGACCGACCAGAGCCCGATGTCCACCGCCTGGCCGCAGATGTGGGCGATATGAAGCTAGCTCTCCGAGCCCTGTGCGAGAAGACAGGGACTGCCTGGCCATGAACTGCCCCCTAGCGTCCCAGGCCTCCACTTCCAAGAGAGAAAGGCGTCGAGAGGCCGCTCGCAGGAGGCAAGCCGACCGGCCCAACCACGCCGCAGCCCCGGCGGCCCCAATTGTAAGCGATTAGAACGAAGCGGGAGTCACCCTACCCGCGATGGCGGGGGGGATAGCCTTGATGGGTGCAACCCCCGTAACTCGCGCGGCAACAGGAGGCCAACCGCTTTGTGCTCCAATGGCGAACGCGCCATTCAGGCGGAGAGTCGCCATCCCCTACGAGCTCGAACGCACCTCCAGGGCAACACGGAGCTCCGTGACGTCATCAATGCGCGGAGAGGCTCTACGGATCCGTCGATGGAGGAGAAAGTCAAAGTGCTGTGGGACACCCTGCACAAGGAGAAACCCGCGCCCTCCTCCGCCGACCTCCGAAGATCGCCCTTCGCCATGGACTTGCGGACGCAACCGTTGCCGAGCAGGTTCAAGATGTCGGTCCTGGAGGGATATGACGGAAGCAATGACCCAATGGACCACCTCAACTGCTTCCGTACTCACCTATCTTTGTAAGGGGCAAGCGAGGGGCTTGATGTGCTAGTGCTTTCCCGTAACCCTTAGGGGGAACGCGCAACTCTGGTTCCATGGCCTCCCCCCGAACTCCATACGCTTGTTTGACGAGCTTGCTGACAGTTTCTTGAGCCAGTTCGCCTCCAGCCGAAGGGAGGAGAGGCAACCATGGCACGTGGTCCGCCTCCGTCAAAGATCAGATGAGAGTCTGAAGTGGTTCCTGGACCGTTTCATCACCGAGGCGCGGCGGATCCCTCATCCCTCCGACGAGCTGAAACTCAATGCCTTCGTCGCCACCCTGGCGGCGGGGGACTTCTTTAGGCACATGTCGCACCAGCGCCCTCAGACCTTCTGGGAGGCAGAGAGCATCACCCGAACGTACATCACGGCCGAAGAGACTAACGAGGCAAAGCGTCCTAAGCGAGCAGACTGGCCCCCGGAAGCCCCCAGAGTCTCTAGTGGAAGAAAGAGGGACGGTGACAGCCAGTGCTTCCCGGAGCACCGGAAGCAGCAGCGGCCCCCGCCGGGGCCCAAAAAAGATTACAGTGGAGCCTCCCTGACCCCTCTCAATAACAACCGCACGAACATCCTGATGGAGATCCAGGATGAGAAGTTCTTCAAGTGGCCAAAGACGTCGAAAGGTCCTAGCGGCAACGACCAAACAAAGGACTGCCAATACCACCGCTGCCTGGGACACTCGACCGAGAACTGCCGCACCCTCCAGCAGGAGATAGAAGATCTGATCCG
>JAOVVI020013956.1:0-11666 GCA_028571085.2 Nepenthes alata | reverse complement strand
CCCGGTTGGAGATGTGTCTTGTGATGGAATGATCTCCCGGATGGAGATGTATGTGATGGGAATGAGATTTCCCGAGTGTGAATGTGTGTGACAAATGTGGATTTTCCTCCCCAAGTGTTGAAACCAATCTTAAAACTAGGACCATGTTTCGTAGGGGTAGTATTTTTTAGCATGCCATGTCTATTGCAGTGTGAACTTGAGAAATACTTGGCCACGTATTCTAGCCGCTCGTGGGAGTGAGTGATGTTCATGGTACGCTTTAGGAAACTATTATGGAAGAAAAAGGATTGCCCTAGTCCCCGGGGGTGTGGGACATGTAATCGTGAAAACCGCATGAATCAAGTAATTTCAGTTGTTTCTTGTTCCCTCTCATGTTTCGTGGTTATGGAGAGTACCTGTATCTTTTTCCCGTTCCAGTTCTTGAATATGCCTAGGAGATGTGTTTATGATTATACTTACTGAGTTGTAAGCTCACTCTTGCTGTTTGTTATTTTCCTTTCAAATGAGAACACTTAGCCATCGCCAGATAGTTAGAGCACGGAGAGGCATGCTTGAAGAGGTTGGATGGACGTCGAGTGCACAAAGGATTTTGCCATAGTGTTGTATCGGATTGTGGACAACCACTCAGGGTTGAGCGTGACTCATTGTTGTTATTTTTATAGTTTTGTTATGCTTCCACAAATTATAATGTTATAGTATGCTTCCGCGTCTGTATTAATATTTTGAGTTTTGTGTTATTTTTTTAGATGACATCTCTCTAGATCTAATACGGTAGAGTAGGAGTATTGTATTGGAGCCGTAGATGATATGACAGTTGTTGTGATCCAGTGTGGTGTGTTGTAGGCTTTGTGTTAAGCCTTATGTTAGATGTGTGCTTGTGCAGGATCTATTTAATAGGTTATATCATTGGTTTTCTGTCCAGTTGCAGAGAAAACTCTGCCAAAATTTTGGTAGAGTCTATAGGTTAATTATGTGCTTAGTTTGTGTTGTCTCTGGTGGAGGTTATTTAGTAAAAAAATAATCCAGTTCGTCACAGACAAAATAACAGATTGCGCCATTTTGCTTCATTGCACTATCTTGTCAGGATATGGCAAAATGATCGGTTGCTCAAAATGGACGATTTAAAGTGCTAATGGCCCAAGGACTATTGTGGAGATAACGACCGAGGAGCAATGACGCTCGAGGACATTATCTCATGACCAAGAACTATGAATAATGCCTGAAGATATGAGATAAAGTCCGAAGACTTTGTTAACGCCTGAAAACTATAACGCTGAAAGTTGGTCACCTGTAATATCTTCTTAATCATCTTTTTCAGAAAGAAAAGTTGACTTTCAGAGATGATACTCGATTGGTTGAGAAGGTCAACTCTACCTGACAGAATGATGATTTACAGGTTGGCGACGATTTGCAAAGTTGGTGGTGATCTACGAAGTTGGTGGCAGGTTACAAGGTTGGTGACAGGTTTTGCCCACACACAACCTGCCTATTGGGTAAATGGTCTCTGAACAAATCTGTATATATATATATATACATATATATATATATGTTGGGCATGCAAAGCGTGTGCGCAAGTATTTTGTGAAAGGTAGAAGGGAGTAGTGAGAAAATAAAAACTTAGAGAGAATTGTATTCTTACACTTATTTTGTTCTTCACTCTTTTGGAGGCTTTTGTAGTCCGGGGTTTGTATAACCATTTTTCACATAGTAAATTCGTTTGTGAATTAAATATTTCGTAGTTTTTTATCTTATTTTGAAGAGGATTTGTCATATAAAAATTTATGTGTTATTCTTCTTTCTCCCACGTCGTGTGTGTTAGTGTATTCCCATCCGACCGGTAATATTTTGCTACTGTATTGTCCGACCGGCAATTTGTTCCACAGTGTCAACTCATTGGCATTTTTACCAATAGTGGCAACAATAAGTCACATACATTGCCAGAGTTTGCTAATGCGAGCGTTTTTATGCTTTTACAAATATGTAAACATATCTACATTGTGGATAGAAAATAAAACAAATATATGATGATGTTTTCCATCATCAAGTTTGGTGAAGTCCACTGCCGAAATCAACGACCACCGCCAAACGCCACTTCGTCTCAAATTGAGGAGGAGGAGGAAGAAGACAATCTTTTTTTCCGACAATTTGGACTTTGGAGGAGCCTTACTGAAAAAGCTGGCTTCCCACATGGTCTACCTTCTTGTTTGTACTTGGGATGCGACACTGACAAAGCTGACAAACATAAACGTATGCCATTTGTCAACCTAGCTATCTATCAACAAGACTAAAAAAATCACTTGGCTAATAACAAGTTCATTTATCTCGTTTAAATTGGGGTTTTAAAGAGCTCCAAATTTAATCACCGACCTTCTTACGATGAATGAAATGAAAACAAATATTGCATTACCATATATAACATATATTCTCGAATTTTCAATTTGGTTTAGAATCAGCCGGTTTGGAAACAGTTGAGTTATATTAGAATATATTGAAATTCAAGGTCTGAAAATGATGCAAATTGCCTGAATAAAGTATATACCGGTATGCATATGTTCGATTTGGTACAATAATACTGGTAAGCCTAGAGTAGCTAATGGTCAGTATGGCACTCTGGATGAATGTTTTTCGAAATGTTACTTACCCTCCCCCCCCCCAAAAAAAAAGAGTCTTGGAAATGATAGTAAAAAGGTGTTGTGTTAAACATCAAGGTGCTCAGGGCATGTCTTAACCTCTGCGCATGTTAGTATATGTGTTTTTCTCATGGAAATTATAGTTTTCTTCTACATACGTTTCGTTTAATTTTTTAGTGTATTTTCTTATATTACATGTATGAAAGTGTTACTTAGGGGATACTCTAGCGTCTATATTTTAATTTCAAGTCGGTAAAATACTTGAAAATAGAATATATATTTTTATAAATTTTTTTATTTTAATAAAATTTTCTTACTTATTAAAAAAAACCATATATATACTTTTAATTATTAAGTCAAGATATTTTGATATTTATGACATTAAGATTCAGGCAAAGATATTTTTTAGACTCAAAATTTATAGATATTGTTGACTTTTTTTAGAAAAATATTTTTACTTTTAATTCCATAAAAACGCATTAAAGTCATTGGTCATTATATATATCAAACTCTCTACGACATATTTAGATTTTATAAAGTGAATATTTTATTTTTATTTTTTAATTTATTATTGAATATATTCTATATATACTGAATGACATTCGATTTAATTTATATCATAAAATTTTAATTAAGGTACGTTCATTATTAAATATAAAATAAGTTTCTGATAAATCATATACTGATAGTATTTGAATTTTAATGTCATATGAAAAAAACTTTATTAATCTTTAAAACTTAAAATGGACAAAAATATATGGTCCCATGAAATTCCAGCCCACTCCGATCCCCTTTTACTCCCCCCCCCCCCATCACGAGTTCCTTACTTGATCAACTTGAATCATTTGGGTAATTGTGCGAGTGAGCTTTGCACTTTATGCACCCTTAGGAGGAGGATATTTTGAAGTAGAAGAGCTTGTATAATACTCTTCATCAGAAGAAAGTCTCCGTCGCATTTCTTCTTCTTGCTGTTGGTGGTGGTGCTGCTGCTGGTGGCGAGGTGCTGTGATTGGCGTGGTCGGTGGCCCTGAGGCTGCTGCTGCTGTGTGTTCCACATTTGCATGAATGTCTGAACGTCTCTGAAGAAGGTTGGGATACTGAATAATATTGAAAGTATCACTCATTGGATGTGTCATATGTTCAGATAAGTACTGTTGATGATGAGCGGCCATATTAGTCCATGCATCGCTTGCAGCGGCGGGCATTTGCTGTGGAGTTGCGTTGCTATTGAAGAAGAAACCAACTTGCTGACCAGAGCCAGTGGTTGCTGACTCCACTCTTTCCGGAAAATTCAGCTTGGCTTTGTTCCCCTTAAGCTTAAGGGCCGCTGCGTCATACGCAAGCGCAGCCGCCTCAGCTGTCTCAAATGTGCCAAGCCACACCCTTGCTGCTTTCTTGGGGTCCCGTATCTCGGCTGCCCACTTCCCCCATGGCCTTTGCCTCACTCCTCTGTAGTGTATTCTCCTCATTTTTCCTTCGCAGGCATCTACATCTTCATGAGTAAAAAATCGACAACTAGTTATTCCATTCACTTGCACACCCATAAATTCATAGAAGAAAAAAAATGGGGATGATAAGCACAACTGCATCATTATTACATTCTTTACAGATCTCCGTTCCAGAATAGATTCTCATCTCCTAAGGCTCTTACCCCATATGCAAAGAGTTATAGATAAGAACAAGGGATGGGTTTCTCATGCTTAGTATTTTATCATCATGCCTTCTAAAAATCATTATTACATTAATATCATTTTTATCATTTATGAGTACCTTATGGGTTGTCTACATTTTGGAATTACAAGCAATTTATTTTAAGAATAAATCATATCATTTATATATAATTTTTTTTAAAAGAAATGATAATTATAAGAAATTATTAGCTATTTTACCTACTTATAAATCCTATCAAATTGACGTGAGAGAAGTTATTTGATTGTCTTATTATGAATAAGGTTAGCGACATGAAAAAGCTCATTGATATTTAGATATCTCTATTTTGGCTGCTTATTTCGGTGAGCTTCTTAGAAAAGAGGATAACACTCAGTGATCCAAAGAATATATATGATCCTCCTGTAATTAATTGCACACCCTTTTCCTAGAACATGCTGAAATTTTCACTAAGCCATTGGGCGAATGTACCAGACGAACGGCTCTTCCGTGTACGATATTCAAACTAGATAATTATGTGTTGAAACTTTATCAGGTAGCTAGACAAACGTGATGGCTAAAGCCATACACAATTACACTGGCTAAACGAATTTAGTGGAAAACTGTTTGGGGAGAGAATAAACATAAACTATGTCGAACACTTTGATTAGATGATTTCAGCACGCACAAAACTAGCCGAGACGGAGGTGCTGCCGAGGTGCAGCGCCCCCCAGATTACCCAAAACCCAGAACACGTTATATGATTTGTAATGGTTCTAATTATCCCCTTAACATCACACATTGTAAGTAATTATTAATCATAGAAATAATGTATAAATATATAGATTTACCTGCAGGAGGTTGAGGGGATTGAGATTTAGCAGGTAACTGATCCTGCGCTTGTCTTTGATGATCAAGTGGAGGAATGGACGATGAGCTACCAATGACTTGAGAAAGAGCGGAAACCATGGCAGACATGTCATGTTGGGACTGAGCTGAATATGTTGGAAAGTTATTGATTCCTTCTTCTTCTTCCTCTTTCTTCCCCGATTCAAGGGGCCTCTTTCCATGCCTTCGCTCCACCTTCTTAGTAGCTCGTAGTATTAGTTATTTATCTCAATTTGCATATAGATCATGCAGCCAGGTCTCTCCGGATAATTAAATATGGGGTGATGTTCATGGGTCAAAATTATAGCAGGCCTAACCTGCCTGAAGATCTTGCGAATCAAATGAAGAAGACTCGGCTACGATATCTGTAGTACGTAGAAACAAATAAAAGAACGGCGAAGGAATCTTAGGGTTTAGCGACGGGTTTTATAATAATAGGTCTAGTCTGCGATCTTCATCTGTGTGTAAGTCTGAGCACCAGTCGAAGTGGCCCCAGAAAAAAAAGAAAAAAACAAAAAAAACAAAAAAAAGGCAGTATCGAAGACTTTGTCAACGTCACTGTAAGAAGGGTGTTTGTTATTGTTTTTCTTTTCTATTTTTTTAAGTATTGTCGGAAAAATTATAATATCTCAAAAGTATTTATAAAAAACCTTTTAAACTGAAACTTGTTAAAAACAATTTTGAAGTAATTTATAGACAATTGCAATATTAGAAAAATTGAAGTAATTTATAGTGAATTACCATTAATTTTTTAGAAAGTTCTATTTCATAAAAATCTAATAACGTAAGGCATATATATTTTAAAAGTTATATTAAATAGACCTTCACTATATTGATAGTACCTATCATACCACGGGTTAGGAAATTCTGCTTCTTTTTGGGAGAAGCAGGATTATCTTTTTTATCTTTCATTATTAGATTATTTTTAATCCAATGGTAAAAGTTTAAAATTTATATAATAATATTTAAATAAATATTTTTATTAAAAATATTTATAATATTAAACTTAATATTTATTAAATATTAATATTATTTAAAAAAATTAAAAAATAATTATATATAATATTTTTTTATTATTTAAACTTTCCTATTGGATGAAAATCCAATGGTGAAAGATAAAAAAGTAAATCCTGCTTTTTCTTGGGGAGAAGCAAGATCCCCATTCCTCGCGTGCGTCCCCACACGAGCAAGTGTAGTCACGTGATAGACCATCTACCACACACGTGCCCGCGGGAAGTTTGTGGCCAACGTGTAAGGGCATTGCGTGCCAAGTGTCACCAAGTTTTTCAATTTCTTTTATTTTTATTTTTTTTGGGAATTAAGCCAGAGATCTCTTAAATTCTGTTAATATAATAAATAAGATTACCCTACTAATTAATTCCACTAATATAATCATATTTTACAAACATGCAATGGAGGAAGACAAACAAGCAAAAATCTTTAAACTTCCAATATCAAGGCTATAGGGATCGAAACAATGACCATTGTGACAACTTTTTGCTAGCCAAGCTCCAAAAAACTCAAGATCGGGATGGAAATAGTCCATCGACACGATCATTTTGGACGCAGTACATTGAAATCCTAAATCACCGCCACGGACATTAATAAGCATATGCGAAATGAAGGAATGCAAATTGGCCCACCGGTGCAGTTAAATGATTCGTTAGGTGATATAACTTAAGAAAGGCAATGGGTACCATTCCGTTTGCTTCGAGGACCACTACATTAAATATCGACAAGGACCAAACACTTAAGTTGCAATGGAGTTTGGGTTGTCATTTAAATACAACTTTAGGGTTTATATTTTGGCACACAAAATCTTTAATCTTGATCTCCAATGCATTTTCCTGTAGCAGGGAAAATCACTACTTGCTAAGTTTATTTCTAGCATATGCCCCACTACAGAAGAATGACTTCAGGTTTGCTCCTAGCAACTGGAACTCTAGACTTCTTGCAAACCTACCTTCATTTGAGAATTTCCAACACTAACAATGGTGGAACTCAGATGTATTCTTCTCTAGAGGCATAATGAATGAAAAGAATAAAGAGAGGTATTTATAGAATCCGAGTAAACTAGGGTTTCTAAAACACAAGAGAAAGAAGATTATGCCTTTCGTTCGAACACTAGCTCATGCGATGCTCAAACTGCCAGATTCTACTTCTACATCGTCCTACACCAGGTCACACGACGCTCTAATTGCTAGCCTTTTCTTCGTCATTTGAACTTCCTGCCACACATTACTGGCATTCCACATTCGGCTTTTGCCTCGTTTAAAAGCTACAAAACAAAGTTTGAACGCCACATAACAAAGTGCTTTTTGTAGTATGTCTTATTAGAACTTGATTGCCGTGCTAGGTTGAGCGATAGAGAATGAAGGAATGATTCAAATGCATCTCACCTAGAATGACCATTGCCATGGTTATGTTATTGCCAGGAATTCAACAACTTCATTGCACAGGTCCGATTAGTTTTGTTTTTCAGCATAAATTGAGTTCCTCAAAATATGGTCAGACTGCCAATGCAGAGACAGAGCAACTTTACACAACCGAGAAAGAAAAGACTCCAGGCTACTGTTGAGAAGATCAACTCTGAAACAAAAACGGAGGAAAAAGGAAGAAAGATTGAGAGTAGCATAAAGATTAACAAGAAAATGGTGTGAAATGATTATTATATATATAATCCCACACTTTCTCATCTTGACGATGCCATGGGTCACTACTTTGCTTAGAAGTTGTTTATTTTTGAGTAATCTCTTGCAAATATTTTGTCATATGTTTTCATTCCTGTAATGTAAATGTAAATTAGGACAAAGGCTTTGTTATTCTTTACTGGTATTTCTTGAAATAACCTTGTAACATTTTGGCATCTCGGGCCAATATTTTTCATATTTTTTGGTGTTTTACATGGATAATAATATACGTCAACAGAAAAAGAAATCACTTTTCAAGACTCAACCACAAACGCTCAACAAAAGCTTTACCTGAAGATGATATTAATGGCGGCCAATCACACCCCAACACTGCCACCTTTCACCAGCAGTTGAAGCCCCCAATCCTGCGCCTATCATATTTAAACAACAGGTGCATCTATAGTATTTTATAAACATCTCTCGGTCAATAATAATACTATTAAATATATTGAACATATATATAGGGTAATACAAATTACATAAAACCTAGTATTAAGTTTAAATTTATTCACACAAATAAGACTCGCACATAGAAAAAAGATGAACCCAGATAATTTCACCTTAAGAGAGGAGCTGAAAACATGTCATGGTGAGAAATTAAAAGAAAAAAAAAAGCACTGCTGCTTGGATTATGCTTTTGGTGCAAGTCTAACATCAATCATTATGGCAGACTATGAAACTGTTTTTTCAATTAGTAAAGATACCAGGGATAGAATACCTAAAAAACTTTACCATTTATGGGCAACTAAAAGAGCTGAAGTAATTAACTTAACTGGCCAAGTCAAATCAAATCTGCACCCAAGCTCAAAAAACCTTGCTTATGAAATTCGCAGCAGCTATCAGCACTACTCATCTCCAAGCAAATTGTCAATCAAACCCACCAAGGCACTCCTTTTCTCTGTCTCTGAGCTCTGCTTTCTAAAAATAACAAATTGAATGATATCAGCCGTCTGCAAAGATGATAACATCAACTCAGCTAGAAACTTCTGTTAGCTGAGAGTCTCTCAATAATGGGTCATGTTGAAATTGCTTCTTCTACCAAAAAAAAAACAAAACAAAACGAAGGAATGTGGACATTGATATAAGCTTCAAAGAGCTGCAAAAATAACTTTAATATACGACTTCATCACATCATATTGAGAGAATGAGAGATGCATAAGCAGTGTAATAAATATCACATACGCTAATCTTCCTCTTCTCCTGTTGGAATGTGAACTATCAGTTAGAAATCACCATTTCACTTGTGAGGGAATCAGAAATCTAGTTACTGTGGTATCTGCTAGAAATATCTCAGCAAGAATGCGGGTGCTCAACTAAGTGGGAATCTCTATTTAAATATGAGCATGTTACAGTGTGAGAATACATTTTCTTCAAACCAGTTCTAGAGAAGCTACAATGGGAAAGTGGCTAATACCAGCTTTGTGATTAGAGAGCAAGTTTCCTTAGAAGCATCCAGCAAGTGCAAATAATTGATGTAAGAAGGAATGCGATGACTAACTGTATAGAATCAGTAAATTTAAGTGCTAATGAAAAAGCATAGTTCAAATAAAACTACTTTTGACGCAAAGAACATTAGTTGTTTCAGGAGTGATCATGTTTATGGCCAACACCCTCGGACCATCCCCAAAACTATAGTGTTGATATACTAACGAAGTTATTTTAGTGCCAAGAGCACGAATTGTCACTTCCTAAAATGGAAAAAAAAATCTTAGAGACCAACGAGAAGGGCAGAGAGATGTTTCCATCCATACATCAAGCCTGTTTAAAGCACAATGTATCATACATTCAAACTGATGAAGAGAAGCAACCCAATTCCCCGTTTACGAAACAGATAATAAACAAAGCATTATGTCTTAATATTGATAAGTTTAAGTACTCTTACCCCACAAGCTGTTCTCTTCATTCCATTTACCTCTGAACTGCAAATACACAAAATTCCAATATGCAACCTCTTGAAAGAAGAACACTTGCTGCAATATTTCCTTATCTAATCCAGGAATAAACATTCAATATGCTTGCAACGGTTGAGTTCTTCAACTGCCATCGTAAGCTCCTAAACAGAACCCCAGTGGCTACTGTCATTGCGTCGCACACCATGACTGGGGAATGGATGGACTGCTCATCATATTCTTGAATGATAAGGCAACTTACTGCGATCTCCACTGCAGCAGCCACCCAAGCATAGTAATAAACTGCAGGATATCGAAGGAACTTCCTTTCCACGGCTAAGAAAAAAACTGAAAAAATTTATACCAACTAGAAAAACTCTCACCGTCAAAGAATATTATTCGCAGTGCAGAAAAAATAAAAACAAAAACACTATATTGTTTGCAGGCTCATAAACGAGGATCATGGCAGTTCATGAGTTCCCAACAGAGTTGCCAAACAATAAGCTATAGGTTTCGACTTGTGGAAGGAAGACAATCATATAGTTCAACAGTGTAGTGCCATTGCATTGCATTGTTCTTCACATAGTTCAGCAGTGTTGTGCCATAGCATTGCATTGTGCATGCATATGTCGATGACATATGCCCGGGAATTGACGTTGCAACCAGCAGCAACAAGCATTTTATAAATCTTAAATTATCAACTTGCAAGAAAACTCCAAACTTGTATAAGCGAGCAGTCAATGAATTCAGATAATTAACAGCTTTACTTGTGACAGTGTAGCCAACACAATACTCAACTGGAGGCCTCAAATTGCTACAGCATGAAAGATGGGAGAAAAATTACGCAAGCCAAGGCTTGTCCAAACAATGACAGTTCAGCAAATGAAAGAATTGGAAGTAACACAATGTAACTATGCAAAATGTTTCTCGACACAAATGCATTAGCACTTTAAGAATGATGACGTTTTCCCAGCCCTACAGATGGCATCATGTCAATAGATTTTCAATCATCTAGATGCGTAGTAATCATCCCTCAGCCATGGAGCACAGCAATATCACCTGCTGATACTCCGATCATTATGAACAACGTAACTTTGTTTCTCTCCAATCCCCCACCTACATGCCAAGTCATTTTCCCCAACTGTTTATTGATAGGGGTGGCAAATTTTTTTTAGTTTACAGTTTCATCATGAACAACCAGCTAAAGCACATAAAAAACAAAGAAACACAAAAAGGCGACGAAAATGAGAAGAACAGCAGGAGGTCAACCTCCTAAAAAATATAAGTCATTTCATTGAATTGAATGATAATTACCATCTGGTTAAAACACAACATATGCTAGCACATAAAAATTTAACTAATGTGATGCCCATAAAAAGATAATATAAAATCCCACATTACATCGACTCAGATAAAATGAGAAAAATGCAATTACTTAAAACCGAGCTTGGTACGGCGCCAGTGCCTCCGCTTCGCATTGTACCAAAAAATCCGATTCCAGAAAACAACAGAAACAAAGGAAAAACGCAACTCAGAAGCAAATTTAGTACTGACAATCGAACCAAGAAAAGAAACAGGGTTTGTTTTGAATTTCTTTTGTGGCAGTGAAGATGGAGAGATTACCTGATGGTATTTCCTGTCCGCAAACGGGTCCAATAAGGAATGGGCCTGTTCTGCCTCATGTTCTTCGCGAGTTTCTTCTTGATCCTGAACTTCTTCTGCGCCGGCTGCCGCCATTTCACAGTATTATAGTCACATTTACACATGCTTAGGACCGAATCGAGTTTGGCAGATAGATAAAATAGACACAGAAAGAGGGAGAATGACATGGATTACCATCTCCATTATAAAATCCCACATTACATCGACTCAGATAAAATGAGAAAAATGCAATTACTTAAAACCGAGCTTGGTACGGCGCC
>JAOVVI020013954.1:0-11667 GCA_028571085.2 Nepenthes alata | reverse complement strand
TTTCTTTTCTTTTGTGTGCATATATATGTGGTTCTTGTTGCAGGTTCAAATGACCTAGGCTGCCTCTAAGTCAGGAGGGTCTTAACCCTCTCGTTACTAAACCCTGGTCATCCAAGCAGCCCATGAGTGGTCGTATCTAAACCCTTGTCATCCATGCAGCTCGTAAGCGATCGTACATGAATCTCGGTCACCCGAGCGGCTAGTAGCTGGCAAAACTTAAACCCTGGTGATCTAGGCGACCCACGAATGGTCGTATCTAAACCTTGGTCATCTAGGCGACTCACGAGTGGTCGTATCTAAACCTTGGTCATTCAGGCGACTCACGAGTGGTCGTATCTAAACCTTGGTCATCCAAGTAATCCATTAGCAGTCAAAAATATTAGGGGGCTAACGCGACACATACGACATCCTCCTTCACAAGGAGATGGTGTGATCAGTCAACGATGATTGACCAGAGCAAAACGCTCCAACAAAGTTGGCCGCCCAAGTTTGCACTTGGGTAGTCCCACCAAGCTTTACTCGCAAGCGAATACTATGCTAGCTTAATACAAGTGACAGCCTAGAGAGCGCACTCAAGGACTCCACACCTTTGAAACCCCATGAACGCTTAAAACAAGGTGGGCGGCCAACTCACAGGAAGCCCACCTAATTGACTGCCTAGAACAGCAAAGGAACAAAATACAAGCAAAAAACATGTGACATGCACAAAATTGCTCATATAATTGATTATGATTAAGAACATTTATTTAATTGTACCAAAAAACAAACTACAATCACCAAAAACTCATGGGGTGGTGGTGGCCCCTATCTTTCCCGTGGCTCCCCCACGAGGCAATCATGGCGCTATGCTAACTAGTTTAACAAGTTGATGAAATCCACGAGAAAGTCAGGATCAACCAGCTGCACAATACGCCGATTGATGTTAATCCTTTCCCACAACCGCGACAGCATCATGACCACAACCTCGTGGGGACTAATGCGGAGGCATAGATTGTTCTCCAGGGTGGTCATCTGCCCTACGATCCAATCGAGGCGCCTCTTAACCCGCTCGTTTTCCTCCTTCAGCCGAGCATTCTCCTCCTTCAGGCTCTCATTCTTTGCCTCCATGCTCGCTAAGACAGACTCCAGGGCAGCCGCATCCTCCCGATACTCCACCCCCAGAGCCTCCAGCTTTGAATCAAGTCAGGCGACTCCGTGTCCCTATTGGAGATCACCCGGTCTCTCTACCTAAGAGCCTTGATGACTGCACCCACGACCTTATCAGCCTGCACACAAACAAGGGGGTTAGAAAAGGTAAGCTTAAAGACAAGACAGGTAACATAATTTATACCTCCCAAATTTTTTGTGTTGGCCTGTCTAGTGTGGCGTGCAGACTCGGCACCAAAGGCGGCGAGCAAGGAGTAGAGCCCTCATGGGTAGGGCTGGCAGCGACCGCCGCTAAGAGCTCCTCCGACAACTCCTCAGAAATATCCTCCATCCTAGCTGGCTCCTCAGGAATAGCGGGAAGCTCCAAAATCGTCTCCTGCTACTCAGTCGGTAGTTTAACAACAAGAGCTCCAACGGACAACTCCTGCGGTCCAAGCACTGCAATAGATGGATCCAGAGTCATCTCCGCCGGCCCAGGACGAGAATCAGACAGCAACCCCGCTAGTGCAGGCTGTGCAAGAATAACACCGCCACTCGCCATGGCATTCAACATGGCGCCATAGGCTTCTAAAGCCAGCTCCGTTTCAATCCCAAAAGCGGCGCCTACACCCGCAAAGCGCCCGGCGGAGAGATAGTATAGCCCAAAGGACACGAAGAAGGCACCACCATGGCCGCCCTCTTTTGCCTTGGACTAGAGGGACTGGTATCAGATGGGTGAGGACCTATGAGAAAGCACTTTTTTTTATTCTTCCTCCGCAGGACCTCTGGTGGTGGGACCTTGAATTTCTGGACTGGAGAGGGAGGCCCTCACTTGGCCTTCTTGGCCTCAACATGGGAGACCAAGTAATCTCTCCAAAAGTCCCCGAGGTGACCCTTGATATGTTTGACCAACCAAGACAGGGACGCCGTCTCATCCTCAGAAGGTGCCCCCGTATACACGACAGGCACCTGGCCCCACTCCCTATCTAAGGGCCAGGACTCACGCTAATGAAGATGAATCGGTTCTTCAAATTCTTCAGTGAGTGGTATATGATGGTACTTATCTTAAGACTGCCGCGTGGGGATAGAGAAATCGACTCTGCTCCTTGGTTAAGCTTAAAGAGCCCTCTAACCACCGACATCGTCAGCAGCCTCAAGTGCTGACGGAGGAATGTGTAAAAGGAGCACATATACCAGATAGCGTTGGCATGGAACTATGCAATGGGGACCCGAAGCGCCTGAAAGATCGACCTTAACTCGTCAGGAATCAAAAGACGGAGCCTGCTCCTCAAATCGGCCTCATATATGGTCACAAAGCCCACAGGTGGCAGGAAAGCCCTGTCATCCTTCCCAGAAACACGGAAGGCGATCTCCTTTGGGATATTGTACTCTACATACAATACCTTTACATCGTTCTCTCTCAGAACGGAGGCGATATCGGCGATGGATGCCATGGTAAGAAAATTGACTAGGGTTTTTTCTCTTTCACTCCAACGGGTTTAGGAAGACAAAGAAAAAAAGAGAGGCGTAGGAAAATTCAAAATGAAAGGAACGGGTAACTTAAAGGTCAGTGTGAACACAAAACCCACTCAAAAGCGGGCACCATCATTACTGCCATGTGTCGCTTCCCAAAAGGGAGTTGTCGAATCAGATCCTCAAGCTCATTAAATATCGGGATCCTGAATATATCGCATGAAGACACGCGGCACACTTTTTGTGACAGGA
Source organism: Nepenthes alata (assembly GCA_028571085.2). Classification (NCBI taxonomy): domain Eukaryota; kingdom Viridiplantae; phylum Streptophyta; class Magnoliopsida; order Caryophyllales; family Nepenthaceae; genus Nepenthes; species Nepenthes alata. Next base: position 8,817 of record JAOVVI020013954.1, on the reverse strand, counting down.
CAACTAATGGCCAACGCTTCCTTCTCCAAGTGACCCGGAAGTTTCCAAAACGGTCAGCAATCTAGTCAACACTTTCTTCTCCAAGTTGCTTGAAAGTTTACCAAAACGGTCAACAAATTCGGTCAATATTTTGGAAGTACACGAGACTCCTCTTCAGATGGCCAACGACTCCGTCACTGTTAGAAAGTGACAAACGCATCCATCATGAATATTTCAGAGGCTAGAATCCAGACCACCGGTATGGGGGGCTAGTGATGGGTAAGCACATAGAGGGCAGGCCCAATAAGAAGAACAGCCCAAAATCTAAGAAAGCCTATATGCGTGTTTGGACGGTCAATTGATCGTGTGGAAGGCCAACTAGGCAGCCAGCGCACTACCTCAAGACTGTCAATATCTCTGTTGACCGGAACACTGTAGCAGCAAACCGAGAAAAGGTGAAAACCTTATATGGGCCAGGCCTAGTTTGGCAGACGTTTTCGTACACGACAAGCAACTGTCCCTTTCCCTAATTTCGCGCCTTCCTTGAAGCCAATCTACACTAAAGAATGTATCAACAGATTCAGCTCTCTTCCCATGAGGAATGCGCCAGATTATCTCTTCCTGCCTACAATGGACTCTAATGGTAATAGAAGCGTAGATGGAAAGAAAATAGTCTGGAGAACCATTACCCGCTCATAAAGAAAACGATCCTAACAAAATGCACAAATCAAGCATTCCTACTTAAGGAAAGCCGCCCAACACGATACAGGATTCGCACCTTCTTGGCCAAGGAAGGTTGTCCTGCCCACCATCTATATAACCCCACAGAGTCTCCATTCTGGAGGGGACGAACAAAAGAGAACGAAAGAATTGCCGCTGGGGAAATCCCTGAGCATACTAACGCTCGCTTTTAAGCACTCAATTGCTTACTACAATAATCCCACACCAAACCTTCAGATTCTAGAGACTTCACTCGCTCCTCGAGTTCCGTCCTTCAAATTTTCCATGCTTACAGGACTTAGCTTCCCGCTTGTTCCCCGTAAACATTGAGTGGGAAAACTGCGTGCTCGACGAGCCGCAAAAATTTCTCTTACATCTAATGGCAAACACTCCTTCTCACGTCAATCTCCCTCTCCCTCTCAACTATCATTTTCAGTTATCTTCTTATAATTTAAAGGCTTATTACTGACTTGAGTATAGGAGTGTCTTCGATAGGACAATATCCCGCCGATACCTGACCTCTTGTTTGTTGTAGTGGTGTGTAGGGTCCAAATTCGATGAACAGAACCGGATCCAGACGTCACAATCGACCCGAATCTGTTGAAAGTCTAATCCAAGTACGCATCACGTCTAAATTAGTCTCTAGAATCCATCTATCAGCCTCAGGCGTTGCATTTGGCTTCTTCAATTCCAAAAAATGTAATAATTCCTAATGAAAAATATTTACTAATTTAATTCCCACCAACCCTAAATTACACCTTACCAATGAAAACAAATAGATTTGTTAAGGTAAACCCAAATTTAGAGTTTAAGGTAAATTGTACTGCTCAAATTAAATTATAAAAAAAGAAGGATCCAGATTATATCTTCACTTATAATCTAAATTTTTTTAATTTTTGTGATTGAATCTAAGTCATAAGATTTAATTTTAAATTTAATGTTAAATTTAGTTTAACAAAACCTGAAAAGAAATAGAATAGAACTCTCATCCTAATCCAAATGGCCCATTTAATTAAAGAATTATTATTATTATTATTATTATTATTATTATTATTATTATTATTATTATTATTATTATTATTATTATTCTTGATTAAAAATTTAATTGAAATAACATTTTCTGAATCTAAAAGAATTGTTAATAGCTAGCATAATAAAAAAATGTCTAAGTATTATTAAAAATTAGAAAATAAATAGTTTTGTTCGGACGATTACGACACCACCAGTGGCCACTATTGCAGTTTCCGCCATGCAACATAAACTAATATTTTCTTAAGTACAATTATATATATATATATATATATTACTTTTAATATAAGCTGGATACAAAATATTTATTATAATTTTTTTGGCATTATATTAATTATTAATTTATTTTGTATAATATGTATTTTATTCTTGTTTATTTGTCTTCGTGGACGTGACAATGACCAAAGTCTTCAAAAGAAAAAATTTATGCCTATTGGATTATGAATCATTTATGTGTGAATTCATACTCATTTGACATATTGATAGGTGGTATATACGATGAGTTTTTTACGCATACATGATCAAGGTCTAAAACGCCAAATCTAGTATCAATCTGCTCGAGAGGTGCCTAATCCACCGATTCCAAAAGGGGTACGCTCAAGGCATGCCTAAGACGCCCGTGATGTTGTTTCTAAAGGCACCTGCATTCGAAACGCACCTAACTGGCATTTGAACACGTCTCATAATATAAAAATATGCCGACACATTTTTAAAGTGAATCACTTATGTTCTTCAAACCAGAAGGTACAGTCAATGAGAGAAAAAAAGGAAAAAGAGAAAGAAAATGGAGAAGATAAAGATTCGAGTACCCAATTGAATTCTAAATCGAGTTTCAGTTTACGTTGACCCTGAATATACTATTCTTAAAATTGAAAAAAAAATATTTTATTGGTTATTTTTTACTCTTTTATCTTGTATTTATTATTACTCGATTTGGTTGATACAGTGTATTAAATCCTTATATTATTAGAACTTGTGTAACTGAAATATTACATAGTGAAGATATGTTTGGACAAATTATCCTGTGATTTTTCTCATTCTTTCTAAAGAAAATTTTTCACGTAAAAATTATATCTTACTTTAATATTTATGATTGTTGTTTGCTCGTGGCATGTTATTAAATATTTTACTTATTGTTTCAATAAGGGGTTGTATCCCAACAAGTGGTATCAGAAATACGATTCTTTATGTCGTATATTGAGACTTATTTGAATTGATCGGGAACAAAATAGTTCGTTTAAATAACACAAATTATAATATTTGAAAGGATAAAATAAAATATTTAATATTTATAAAAATGATATATCTTTCATTATTTGCTATACAAAAACTTAAATCAAAATCCAAGAAGGAATGTATTTTTAAATATAAACAAATTTGTGGCTATATTTGATAATTTGTGAACGACAATGCTATAATTACATTTGGAATAAGACAAATGCAAAGACGTTATGTGAGGAGTTAGAGATGCTCTATATTTCAAAAATCGATAATAACAAATTGTCCCACTTGATAAAGTTGAAACAAATGAGGTACAAGGAGGGTACTTAAATAGCAAATCACTTGAACGAGTTCCAAGGATGTATAGATTAGTTGAATAGTATATGTATCAAATTTGATGATAAGTTGTTGGCCTTATGGTTGTTGACAACTTTACTAGACTTCTAGGAGGTGATATGTGATTTTGAAAATAGTAAAGTGAGCCATACCAAATGAGAAGATAAGACGTCATTCATAGGGATATTCTTCTTCCTACTCCGAAGTACTAATATTTGAGTCTTGGGAAAGAAATAAATGGCGTGACCCAAAATTTGGTGAAAAGAGTCAAAATAAGTCCCGGTTGAAGTATTAAAACCTCAGGTGCCGTTACCATGAGCAAAAGGGGTACATCAAAAAGTACTATTACAATTAAAAGTATAAAAATATCAACGATAATGAGAAAAAAGTAGACAATGCCCGAAATGGGAAGCGAGCCTCTATTGTTAATAAAGATGTCCTTTGGTTGGTGTGTAAAGAGAATGAGGTGATCAATTTGACAAATCACAAGATCAATTGGGTGTTAGACAGCAGTACCTCACTTCACGTCACGCTACGAAGAAAATTATTCACATCTTACACTCTTGATAATTTTAGAGTGTTGAAGATGGGTAACGAAGGCACATCCCGAATTGTCGGTTACAATGACGTATGCCTTATCACCAACAATGGAACAAAACTGCTATTAAGAGATGTACGACGCGTTCTTAATATTCAGCTGAATCTTATTTTAGCGAGCAAGCTCGATGATGAAAGATTTTGCAACAGTTTTTATAAAGGCGTATGGAAGTTGATTGGGAGATCTTGAGTAGTTGTCCAAAAATAGAAAGCTTCCAATTTATGTGTTATAAGCCTCTACTTCAACGGGAGATGTGCATGTCATGAGAAGTAAGGAGTCTTATGATTTGTGACACCGATGATTAAGCCACATGAGCAAGAAAGCATTGAATTATTTAGTTAATAAGGACTTCCTTCGGGGTGTGAAGGAAGCCAAGTTAAAAACTTATCCTCATTGTATGAGCGGGGAAGCAATGGTGAGTTTTATTTCATGGAAACTCATCCACAAAGAAAAGAGATCTTCTTGAGTTGGTCCACACGACATATGCGGCCCTCTCAAATAAAGATAATCAGTGAGTACTATGCATTATTACATTTATCGATTATTGTTCAAAAAAATTGTGGGTATATCCATTAAAATCAAAGGATTAAACCCTTAATGTCTTCGAATAATTTCATACCTTGGTCGAAAGACAAATAGAAAAAAAGTTGAAGTGCATCTAGAGTGACAATGACGATGAGTATATTGAAGCATTTGACACATACTGTTGGACCTAGGAAATTCAATACCAAAGGATTTCACCAAAGACACCGTAATTGAATAGTATCGCTGAGCAGATGAATTGGGCGTTGATTAAGAGAGTTCGATGTATTTTTTCAAAGGCAAAGCTCCCTGGTTCATTTTAGGGAGAAACCTTGAATGTTATAACTCATATTATGAACTTATCACCGAGCAGTCTACTCAATGTAGATATTTTAGAGGCGTGGTCCAAAAAGGAAGTATCTTACGGCTACTTGTATGTGTTTTGGTGTAAGGTCTTTGTTTATATTCCAAAGAACGAGAGGTCTAAATTAAAGTCAAAGATAAAGCAGTGCATCTTTCGCTATAATATTTTAAATATCTATTGGATTTATTTTGAGGACAATAAATTTTAAGAAATAATAATAATAATAATATTATTATTGTTATATATAATATAATTTATATATTAATATATGGCGCCGGGCGGTGCAGTAGGAAAAGAAAGGGGAGGAAGAGGAAAGAGAAGAGAGAGAAGGGAAGGGCGGCGCAGGGAGCCGCAACAGCCATCATCATTGAAGGAGTTGACTCTGAAAAGTAGAAGCTCGACAAAACCCTCTCTGTTATTCATCCTCCATTTTGTATGCTAGTGTGAATGGAAAGAAAAGATGCGAGCCGAGCAATGTAGCCGTCATTGTCGCCGTTGTTGTCGAAGAAAATATATAAAATTGAGGCAAATAAATCCTTCCATTTTCTTTATTGATACTGATTTATGATTTTCATGTGTCAATTTTGGAAAACATTGGCCGAATCGTGAAAAATAAGCAATCGGGCAAAGCTGAGCCATAGCCCTGGTGAGGAAGAAGGAAGAAGAATAGAATGAGAGAAGAAGCGAAGAGGAAGGAAAAGGAAGAGGATGCGCGTGAAAGGGAGGCTACGTGCGAGTGTCAATCGGACAGTGCTGTAAAGTTTGAGACCTTCCGATCAAGTAAATCATAATTAATCAGCGTCAAATAACTCATAGAAATTTAGATTGAAGAGTCCGATATTCAAGAACCATTGAAATTAAGATACATAAAGTTGGAGACTTCCATCAATTTAAGGTTTTCGAATCGAGATTTATTATACTAATTATGTTATAAACCTGGAAGCCATAAGTTCACCCCAGGATCCAATAGTAACCCAAAAAATTATCCAATTGATCCAATTAGCAATCGATTCAATTACGGTTAAAAAAGGGCAACTCGGTCACTAAGATTTCAACTGGTTGTCAATTGAATTGATTTTGGGATAATAAATAGATAGCCCGGTCACCAAAATTTCAACCAATTAATAACCAATATTAGCTCGATTAATTAAATATAATACAAATTAAGTAAAAATTAATATATTCTAACCCACAAACACACATAAGAAAGCCTTATACTTGGCTGAATTCTAAGAATTCAGCAGGCAGCCTGCTTCAGCCCAAGTCAGCTGTAAGAATTCAGCAAACTAAAGGGGTCCACGACAGCCTCACCTCAGCATCACAATTCCAATAAATTAATATATATATATATATATATACACACACACACACCCCTTCAGTTAAATTATCTAACAATTCAGGAAGTCCACATGCTTATAGACAGCTGATACACCATGGCAGTGTTGGGGTTGGTCACTCCCTTGTGGGAAATCCAACAAACTGGTTTGTCATCAGACTCAGTCGGGGCGCGCGGACAGCCAGGGCGCGCGGACATCCAGGGGCCGCGGACATCCAAGGCGTGCGGACAGCCAAGGCGCGCGGACAGCCAAGGCTACTGGACAGCCAAGGCGCGCTGACATAGTGCGTAGACGTAGCGCACGGACGGCCAAAGAGAATGCCAGAATTTACCAGTTGGTGACACTGGTATGGAATCCCCCGCGGACGTGGCTGAGTGCACAGTATCGTCCGGGGACATGGGGTGTGCACGATGAGGACCGAGGACTTGGAAAAGTCCGAGGTTGTTGTCACTGCCTGGAGACCAAAGAACACCATATGACTCTTGTGATCGTCATGAGCACATATGGTCCGAGGACTTGAGTGCAGTATCGATCGAGGATGTTGTTGCACGTAGCGGGCAGTTGGATTTTGGAGGACAGGTGTCAAACCTGTCAGTGCATGCGCCGTTTGTGCAGATGGCCAGTTGACAGATATCTTTCCAGGATTGGTCGACAGGCTGGCAGTTGGGCTGCAGAGTTAGTGGGCAAGTTACAAAGTTAGTGGGCAAGTTACAGAGCTAGTGGGCAGGTTATAGAGTTAGTGGATAAAGTACTAGGTGACAGGTGTCAGGCCACACGCAACCTACCTTTGGCTGAAGGTCTCCAGACAAATTGTTATTTATATGCATGCTGGGCATGCTATGTATATGTAGAGCGTGCGCGCAAGGTGCCATCAGAGTGGCCAGTGTGTGCATTATTGTGAAGCACCCAGGAGGAGTGGCAGAATGTGTGAGAACTCATCAAGAGGGTGAGTCCCCAGAGTGCTCGGATAGAGCAGGGCCACCATGCATATGGGTGTGTGTCCAGACACCATGGGTGCGAGTTGCACCGGCCTGGCGACGGAGACACCACCAGGGGTGCAGTGCGCCAGCCCTTGTATGCGGGGGTGAAACAGCAGCCCGTCGTTTCACCAAACACTTGTAAAATGAGAGAGTAGAATGCACCACAGTGAGGAGAGAAAAAGTAGAAGAAAGAGAGAGCAGTGAGTGAAACACAAAGGGTGAGGACTTTATATTCTCGGGCTCTGTTCTTCGTTTTCATCTCCAGGGCTTGTGTAGCCAGGGTGGTTACTGTACTCTATCTCTGGGTTTGTGTAACCATTTTACATAGTAGATTTATTGGTGGACTATATGTCCCGTGGTTTCTTCTCTTCGATTTGAGAAGGGGTTTCCACGTTAAAAATTACTGTGCATCTCTTATGTTTCCTTATTCCTACTACATGGTGGCTAACGATGACTGGGGAGGTTCAGGTTTTTCGCTGCTTTGATCAGATCGGGTGGATTCGGGTCGTTCTGACCCCAATAAGTGGTATCAGAGACAGGTTCTCCTGACGGCATGGTGACTTTGATAATGACCAGAGGAGCAATGCTGAACGAGGAAACGAGACGGCGGTCCAGAGTCCGTCCACCTCTCAGCAGTCCGAGGTCTTTGTCACCAAATGGAGGGGAAGGGGCCGAGGATATGACCCTAAGTCTGAAGACCAAAGGGCTGTGTAAGTCACATTCTCGGCACCAGAGCATGAAGTCCGAGAGGTCCATGGGGACAAATTTGAGGACTCTGTTAATGCTTAGATTGGCCCCAGGCCCGGAAAGGGATGCTTGCGGAAGGTGCTGACCGGAAAGTCATACCTGTGAAGGTGATGGAGCCGAGGACGTGACCCAAAGTCTGAATACCAAAGGGCTGTGTAAGTCACATTCTCGGTGCCAGAGTATGAAGTGCCACAGAAATGGAGCCGCCGAGGTCTATGACGGTCAAAATATATTTGGAGTCATCATGGAAAGAGTTTGCCATGTAGTGTGGAACTGAAAGGAACGCAAAAAAGCACGGCGGAATCAGCAGGGCCAAGGACGGAGCTGTGCGGAGCCAACAGCGGAGGGCCAAGGGCGGAGCTGTGCATGGCCAGTGGCGGAGTCAGCAGGGCCAACGATGGAGTTAAGCAGGGCCAAGGGCGGAGCTGTGCATGGCCAGTGGCGGAGTCAGCAGGGCCAACGATGGAGTTAAGCAGAACAAAGGGCGGAGCTGAGCAGGACCAAGGGCGGAGCTGAGCAGGGCTAAGTGCGGAGCCAGTAGGGTCAAGGGTGGAGCCAGCAGGACCAAGGGCGGAGCTAGCAGGGCCAAGGGCGGAGCTGACGACGGATTCCCGGTTAAGGGGAAGCTGCCCGAAGGCAGGCGATGACGGTCGCCGGTTAAAGGGCAAAGATGTTCCCCACAAGGTCGTGAGGGAAAGTTTGTTGGGGTTGGTCACTCCCTTGTGGGAAACCCAATAAACTGGTTTGTCATCAGATTCAGTCGGGGCACGCGAACAGCCAGGGCGCGCAGACATCCAAGGCGCGCGGACAGCCAAGGCGCGCGAATAGCCAAGGCTAGTGGACAACCAAGGCTAGTGGACGGCCAAGGTGGGTGGACAGCCAAGGCGCGCTGACATAGTGCGTAGATGTAGCGCACGGACGGCCAAAGGGAAGGCCAGAATTTACCAGTTGGTGACACTGGTATGGAATCCCCCGCGGACATGG
>JAOVVI020013953.1:0-11667 GCA_028571085.2 Nepenthes alata | reverse complement strand
ATAAAAAAAAATGTATACGCTTAACAAATTCTAAGCATCACCTCTAAGAAAACTTCATAATAAAGCATGGAACTGGTCATTACTGCTCTATAATAGGTCTCTAGGACAGTTTTCAAACTACTTTGAAAGGGGTTAAGAAAAAACAAAGAGTGCAATAAATGTTCAACAAGTGATTCATAACCGAAGTTAAACAATATCGAGATAAAAGAATAATCTAAGGAACTCAACTATTATGAATTTGTACAAAGCACAATATGGCAATGTACAATATACGAAACAAATTTTATAATTCCTGGATATCTTCAAATTTTAAAATAGTCATGATTTCATTAGGCCATCACAAGATAACAATAAACTAGATTCCACATAATCTCAATACAAATGAGATTCAACATATCAACACAGGATAACAATGAACTTCCTTAGATCTTATTTCTGTTATTGTAAACTAAAGACTAACGTATTTATATCACATATCAATTGATTAAGTCAAACAAGACTCCTTTCTATCACTCCTTGAATATCACTAAAAGAGACATCGGTATCTGCATATTCTCTTGTTACCATCTATACGACTCTCAATATTCTTGATATTCTCTATCAAGACTCCTCTCCACCACCCTTGGTCTGACATATCATAACCCAATGCCTCTCACCTAATATCCAACGATATTATATAGTGTGGTTCTATTGAAAGAATAAGTATCCCACGATCAAAACAAAACCAAGACCTCATAACTGTCAAAATAGAATCAGTATTGGATAAATATGGATCACTATAAGCTTCACAAATCTCACAAAACTACACACATCAGTGTTTTTAGACACTCAACTTCACTTATTGTCAAAATAATAACAAGATATCATACTTTATGATGTCAAAGAATTTTCAATAACCCCTACACCAATAATTTATACTATTTTCTCTCATACTCCTTTACCACATCCTTCGTAAGATAATATCAACATATAGAAATACTAAGGTCTGTAACAAATTGCGATGAAAGAAATAGAAACAACAATAATATTAACTCAAGGAAATCATAGTCAATAAACAAGAAATCAATGTCTCATAAAGGAATATATCTCGCGAGTATCCAAGTACCCTCAACCGTCCATATCTACCTAAACTCACAACACAATGTATCTATGAAATCCAAAGAAACATACCCTTAATATTTCATTCACAATAACTTCTAGTTTATAATTTAGTGGCAAAATCGTAAATTATTACATCCAAACATCACCCCATGATCAACTTATACCACACTCGACCGACATTAGAAGGAATTGGCAACTCCTAAACCTTGCCTACCTCCCGGACAGCCCTTGATAAATTATCCTTATCGCCTTTGGCTAACTTCAAATTTTTCATAACAATCTACCATACTATATTGCCATCTAATAAGTTACGACAAAATTCATACTAAAGTTCCTTGACTACCTCACAGTTTTCCCACCATCAACACATACCTTGGCCATGAAATCACCATAATTACCTACGTCAAATCATAATATAACTGATACAGCCTTAGATCTCTATTCAAAATAACATACAATATTATTTATCAACATAAATTAATGGATCTCCTCATGAAACCCCAATTGTACCATGTTTACCTCTAAATATGTAGCATTTAACTCAAAATCTATAATATTGAGCCCAAGATCTAAAATTTTAATATCAGAGCAGAGTGTTAACTTGAGCTTCTCATAATTTAAGAACTTGAGACTTAAGAAGATATGAGTACTGAAATCAAAGTGAGGGGAAACATGAATCTATTGATCCCCATGAATTCCCATTACAAACTCCATCAACTCTTGGAAAATTGAGATCAAAGAAGGAAGCTTATACAATTACGGATCTACTGACCACACTACATCTCTATTATTTATTTCATCAACCAATTGGAAATCAAAAGTGATGTTAATCTTGAAATCAAAGGGAGAAGATCATAATGCCGGTTACAACATAAATTCTCATCATTTATTTCGACAATCAGCCAAACGCTGACAGACGAGATCCAAATATTGACATCAAGCCATTAGTTTACCTACAAGAAAGTCACAAGATTACACACACACATTCTGATTGTTCTTGGCGGTTGGCCAAGAGATGAGGGTCTAACCTCCTTACTGTATCCTTTAAATGATCTCAATTGAGAGCTGAAAATAAACTTTCAAACTTTCCTCCTCTTCCTATAAGAAACAAAAAGTTGGATATATTATATTTAAATGTCAACAAGGGGCTAAAAACTAGCCAACAACTAAAAATTTCATAGTAAATACAGATTGAGATTTAAAATAGAAGGATGACTTAAGCAACGGTATGATCTGATTCATTTGGCATGAAATTCGAACAAGATATTCCGGCCAGTTTTAGTATATAGTTTAGCTAAGTGCAAAACTATTGCATTGCTTTTCCCGCAAGTGTATAAGATTAAAAAAAAAATTACATAAGAGTTTGAATTTAGTCCAATAAAACACACAGACAATCTTTTAATTAATATAACTAAGAAAAAACTAATCAATCAGAAAGTAACCAATTAAACAAAACAAACTAAAATTAACCTCTACTATAAAATGATACGCACTATCTAGTAAAATTAGAAGGGTTATATTGACATAGATCTACCTTTAGACTAGATCAATCAAAATTTCAAATGGAGAGCTTTTTTAATGTTGAGGATTTCATATTCATCTAACAATTTTATCTAACTGTTAAATGGATATAACAATCTTCCTAATAAAAATGACCATAACAATTTTCCTAACTAATTTGACTAATTAAGAAGGATATTTGTATTATTCTCATCCTTAGATTTATGGATTGATGGATTTGCTAGTGTCAAATCTCTTCCTGTTGTTGTGCATTAGAATTCAATGGATCTCCTCCTTATTGGGCTTGGGATATCAAACTTCACGATCAAGTTGAAAACATATCTCTACATGAATAAAAAGCCTAACTTGCTGGTTAAACTTGTGAGAAGATAAAATAATAATCTACACAATTACAACACAACATATAAAATTTTTCATAGAAAACTCTCAAAATGAAAGGTAAAATCATAAGATCTTAGGCCCGTATAATAAATCTACTATAATTATGAGTGAAGGTACATAAACCCTCGAGCACCTCATTTGGTTTCTTCACAATATTGGATCAAACAAATATAATAAGAGATGAAAAATAAAAAAGAACTACTATTAAAATATTTATAAATAACAAATGAAACAACATACCCAATAATCATAAAAGTTGGAATAAGATTCGGAACCTAAACATTAACAACAGTCTTCTCATTCTTCCTCTCTATCTTTCTTTCTAGCCATTGACCAAAGGTTGTCTCAAATACTCACAATAAAAATTCTAAATTTCGTGCAAGACTTTTATATCTTGGGACAGAGTTCAAATGCTAGATCAAATGCTAGTAGCGTTTGAATACCAAATTTAGAGTTCTAATGTCAGAGGCAAATTTTGCCTATACATACCTTCGTTGTTATTGCATGAGCGTTCCGTCAAGTGTGTTTACTACTACTTTACCATGCGTGTCCCATCATGAGAGGCTCAAGTGTAGCCCGATCCTCTCATTAAAAATCTTCTTTGCTTGAACATAAATCATCAATATGAATACATACAATGGACATGATATTCATAATGGAGTAATCTATCTCAACACTCCTATAATCCATGTGAATTGAAGTAGACTTTATCTCTTATATAGGTGAATTTTTATAAATGCATAATATTAAGCATTCATTTTCAAATAACTATTGGAGCTCATGATTGAACCATATTTTTTTGTAAGACAAATTCAAGGTAAAGCTCTATTGATAGAAATGAAACTCTCCACGCCCACATATCCTATCAAATTAAGATCACAAGATGTAATTTTTATTATTTATTTTATTAGGAAAGAGCCATACACACAATATATTAGGATTCAAAACATATATACCATGACACAATGGAATAAACTCCGAATGATTGTTAATCATTAACTATCAATCCCATGTGAACACTAAAATAACGATATGTAACCATATACATAAAAATTATATAACAATATTTAATATAAAAAATTATTTTTAGTCAAAGAAAAAAATCACACTATAACCTGTGAATAAGTCTAATATAAAGCGTATATTTATAAATAACTCATTGAAAGTCATTCACAACAATTTTGTAAATAATGTGTCAAATACTAAACCATAGCACACTTAACAATCACATAAGGAAAAATATATATATAATGAGAAATGAGAAAATGACCTATCGATTGGTAGTACGTCTTATGGCTAAGGTTAGAACAAACCGAAGGTCATTCAATCTTCTATTTTCTCTCCTTTCTATTCCTTGTGGCGCCTATTGTGTTCAAATTGTTGTAGTCACTTCCGTATGAAAGTGCTTGGGTCCGAGGACTTAGATAATGCCCGAGGACTCAAATTAAGGATGAGAACTTTGTGTGGTTATAGTCCACGGACTTGTTCGCTGAGCAACTGAGGACTTATGTAGCATAGTTTCGAGGGTTTGTGAGCAGCACTTGAGTCCGAAGACTTTGATGAAGGTCCAAGAACTCTAATGATGGTACGAAAGCAGATCTGTCACTTGTGTAGGAAAGTTGCAAAAAGGCGGCCAACTAGTCAACGGAACGTTAACTGGCTGTAAGGAGAAGTCAGTCAATGGACGCTTGACCATCCTCAAGAGAAGCTATATGGCCCGAGAGCGCATGTGGATACCAACTCAGAAGATTAATTTGGCATGAGAAATTTCTGAAAAATATGCGCAGTCTTTGCAGAGTAGGTATCGTTTCTACAGAGCATGATATTTTATAGGGTAGAGCCATTGCAGAGCCGTTACAGAGCTGTACGTGCACCAAGTGGCTGCCTATACGTGTAACCTTCATACTGGCTAGACTGTTGTGCAAATAGCCTTTATATATAAGTATTGAGTTATGTGATTTGAGAACAGTGTGTGAGAAGATTTTTGTGCGTGTAAGTTTTTAAGTATGAGAGTGTGAAGAGAGAACACTGTGAGTGATTTGTGCTCTTACTCTCTATTCTCTTATCCTGTGATTTGTGTAACCAAGAGGGTTTGTGTAACCGTGAAACTTACATAGTGGACTTGTTTGTGGACTATATGTCCCGTGCTTTTTTTGCCTATTTCAGAATAAGTTTTCATTTAAAATATTGGTATTTTTCTTCACTTCCTTATTTCTCCTACTATGTTACTTGTTCCTATTTTGCTGATCGGACACTATTTGTTTAACAAGTGGTATCAGAGCGAGGTTGAGAGCTTGTGATTAAATGGCATCGTCTTCAAAAAACTTTCCACTTAGTATAGAACAGTTTAATTGGTAGAATAACTTTATCTTTTGGCAAGAAATGGTGAAGAACATCTTGAGTCGAGAAGGAACGGTGAAAGCGCCGAGGAAGAAGGATGAGAAGTTGAAGAACTTGACCAATGAGGACTGTCAGGATAAGAGGGATCTTACAAACTGTACCATCAAATTATATCTGGCGGACAACATACTTTAGGAGGTCCTCGGCTTATCAGATCCTGCTAAGGTTTGGGAGAAATTTGAAAGAAGATATAAGTCCAAGTCCTTGACAACGATACTGTATGTAAAGAAACAGTTTTATGAACTGTATCTGTTTGAAGGGGGAAGCTTTAAAAAGTACCTGGATGAGTTTAACATGATCGTGACGCAAATGTTGGCCATTAATGAGGAAATTAAGGAGAAAGACAAGACATTGATATTGCTGGCTTTTTTACCAGCCTCGTATGACCACATTGTGACAACCTTGTTATTTGAAAAGGACACACTTAAGTTGGACGAGGTTGTTGCATCCTTACTCATAATAAGATAATGTGGTCTCAAGGGACCTCTACTTGTTCCCACTCCAAGGTGCTCTTAACTGAGTCATGGTAAAAAAGTAAGAGGAGCAGCCCAAAGCATGGTGAAAACGGTCACAGTAAATCCTGCTCAAGGTTTTAAAATATTGAGTGTCATCATTGTAGCAAGAAAAGGTCACATCAAAAAATACTACTATAAATAAAAGCGTAAGAACGTTGAAAGGAAGAATAAAGTAGAAAAGGGACGAGGAGAAGAAAATGTCTCAGTCTCAGTAGTTACAGGAGGGGATCTCCAGTTAACTTATGAAATGGACGATGTGATGAGCATGATGGATCACGAGTCTGACTGGGTGATAGATACGAGTGCTTCTCTGCACGCCAAATTCAGAAATGGACTGTTCACTTATTATATTTTGGGTGATTTTGGAGTAATAAGGATAAAAAATGAGGATATGTCACCAATTGTTGGTAAAGGTGACGTGTTGCTGGTCACAAATAATGGGACAAGGTTATTATTAAAAGATGTATGGTATGTCTCTGATATCCGGTTAAATATAATTTCAGTTGACAAATTAGATAATGATGGTTATTGCAATACCTTCTTTGAAGAAAAATGAAAGTTAACCAGATGGTCTCGGGTTGCTGCTCGTGGAAAGAAGAGTTTTGGCCTGTATACAATGAAGGCGTCTGTTGTGGCCGAAGATGTGAATGCAATGAGCAGTGATGAGTCCTAGGACTTATGGCACCGTAGGCTGGGCTACATGAACGTAAAGGGATTATGTCATTTGGTAAAAAAGGCCTCATTCCGAGAATGAAGAAAAATGGACCGAGGACTTATCCTCACTGTATGGCCGGAAAGCAACGAAGGGTCTCGTTTGATGGATACTCGTCCTCTATGAAGGCAGAACTATTTGACCTGATTCATACCGATGTGTGTGGGCCATTCAAAGAAAAGTCATTTGGTAAGGCTCAGTATTTCGTGTCATTTATTGATGACTATTCAAGGAAATTATGGGTTTACCCACTTAAGACCAATGACCAATTCCTCGGTATATTTGAGTATTTTCATACTCCAATGGAACGACAAATGGAAAAAAATTTGAAGACCGTTCGAAATGACAATGGTGACAAGTACATTTAGGCATTTGATACTTATTGCCAAAAGCATGGTATAAGGCATCAAAAGACGCCACCAAAGACTTCACAGTTAAATGAAGTGGTCGAGTGGATGAACCGCACACTCTTGAAAAGGGTCAGGTGCCTACTTTCTAAGACAAAACTGCCTGGATCTTTCTTTGTAGAATCTTTGAAGATAGTGGCCTATGCCATCAATAGGTCACCCAGTAGGCCCTTGAATGATAAGGTGTCAGAGAAGATTTAGACTAGAAAGGAGTCGTCCTATGACCATCTTTGGATGTTTAGAAGTAAGACCTATGTTCATATCCCAAAGGATGAGAGGATCAAGTTTGAGCTAAAGACAAAATAATGCGTCTTTCTAGGTTATGTGAAAGATGAACTTGGGTACAAACTTTATGATCTAGTTGAGAAAAAGCTTATACGCTCAAGGAATGTGGACTTTGCTAAAGGTGAAACAATTAAGGATATTGGTAAAAAGATCATATCTGATGATGGCTGGACGGACAATATAAGTATCGATATTGTATGTCTGGTACCTCTTCACTATGAGGTCGAGGGCCCAGGAGTGGACAAGGAGAATAATGAAGAATGCGTGGCATCTGATGAAGATGAGAATGAAGTCATTTCTCAACCGACCGAGGAGGTTGAGGAGGTTCCTGTCCGACGCTCCATGAGATATAGGAGACCATCCATCCGCCTGTCATCTAGTGAGTATGTTCTGCTCACTGATGCAGGTGAGCTTGAAGATTCTGATGAGGTTATGAATGATGAGAATAAGGAGAGATGGTTGGAAGTCATACAAGATAAAATAAGCTATCTACATAAAAATTACACGTTTGATTTGGTCAACTGCCTAAGAAAAATAAAGCTCTAAAGAATAAATGGGTATTCTATTTGAAGACAGATGAAAATACTACCCAACTAAGGTACAAGGCACGGTTGGTGGTAAAGGGCTTTAATCAAAGAAAGAGCATTGATTATGATGAGATATTTGCCCCTATGGTAAAGATGTCCTCAATAAGGGTTGTGCTTAGTTTGGCGGCTATTTTGGATTTAGAAATAGAGCAACTGGATGTCCGGATGTCATTCCTTTACGG
Source organism: Nepenthes alata (assembly GCA_028571085.2). Taxonomy (NCBI): domain Eukaryota; kingdom Viridiplantae; phylum Streptophyta; class Magnoliopsida; order Caryophyllales; family Nepenthaceae; genus Nepenthes; species Nepenthes alata. The sequence continues at coordinate 3,576 of JAOVVI020013953.1, read as the reverse complement.
TAATCTTAAGAAGAAAGTTCATATGAAACAGTCAGAAGGTTTTGCTGTCAAAGGAAAGAAACAACTATGTCGTATAAGGAAGAGTCTGTATATACTAAAATAAGCTCCAAGATAGTAGTATAAGAAGTTTGAATTTGTCATAGTCGACCAAGGATACAGAAAGATCACTTCTAACCACAGTGTATTTATACAGAGATTTTTTGAGGACGACTTTATCATCCTTTTCCTTTACGTGGACGACATGTTGATCATCGGATACAATAGTACTCGGATTAAGGAACTGAAGAACCAATTGGGACAGTCAATTTCTATGAAGGACCTAGGGCTAGCAAAGCAGATTCTGGTGATTAAAATATTTCACGACTAGAAGAATTATAAGTTATGGTTGTCCTAAGAGAGTTACATTAAGAAGGTAATACAACGCTTTAACATGTATAAGTGAGCACCTCACTGGCCAACCATTACAGACTGAGCAGTCGACATAATCCTTTTACTAATAGAGAAAAGGTTAATATGAATGGCATCCCATATTCCTTGGCTATTGGTAGGTTGATGTACGCTATGGTGTGTATGCGGCCAAACTTAGCACATATCGTCGGCACTGTCAGCCGATTTCTGTCCAATCTTAAAAAAGAGCACTGGTTTACAGTCAAGTAGATTATGAGATACCTTCGGGGAACTTCCAAAATGTGTCTATGCTTTGGAGGTGACAAACCTCTATTGGTAGGATATATCGATGTAGATATGGCCAAAAACGTTGACACCCAAAAGTTAACCTCAGCATACTTGGTCAAGCTTGCTGGAGGAACAATATCCTTACAGTCAAAATTATGGAAATATGTTACTCTTTCTACTACTAAGGTCAAATTCATTGCAATAACAGAGGCTTGCAAAGAGATATTATGGATGAATTTTTATTTTCCAAGAATCGAACTTTAGGTTGGAGAGATATGTGATATTTTGTGACAGTCAAAGTACCATACACCTCTATAGAAATTTCTCATTCCACTCAAGATCGAAACACATTGATGTTTGATATCATTGGGTGATGGATGTTATTTAAGCAGGATTATTGTCACTTAAAAAAGTCAAAACTGAGGAAAATGGGGAAGACATGATGACAAAAATTTTACTAAGAGGAAAGGCCGAGTCTTGTTGGGGTTTGGCTGGGCTAAAAGAATTTGATTTTATACGGTCATGAGGAAACGTTTATTGTGGTCACTCCCATATGAAAGTGCTTGGATCTGAGGACTTAGATTATGTCCGAGGACTCAGATTGAGGATGAGAACTTTGCGCGGTTATAGTCCGCGGACTTGTTCGCTGAGCAACTGAAGACTTGTGCAGTATAGTTCCAAGGATTTGTGAGCAGCATTTGAATCCGAGGACTTTGATGAAGGTTCGAGGACTCTGATGATGGTACAAACGTAGATTTTTCACTTATGTAAAAAAGCTACAAAAAGGCGCCTAGCTGGTCAACAGAATGTTAACTGGCTGTAAGGAGAAGTCAGTCAATGAAGGTTTAACCATCCTCAAGAGAGGTTGTATGGTCCGAGAGTGCACGTGAATGCCAAGTCAGAAGATTGACTAGGCATGAGAGATTTCTGAAGAATATGCGCAGTCCCTGTAGAATGGGCACCGTTTCTGCAAAGTATAATGTTTTACAGGGCAGAGCCGTTTTAGAGTCGTTGTAGAGCTGTACGTGCGCTAGGTAGTTACCTGTACGTGCAACCTCCATGCTGGTTAGGCTGTTGTGCAAATAGCATGTATATATATATGTATTGAGTTCTGTGATTTGAGAACAGTGTGTGAAAAGATTTTTGTGCGTGTAAGTTTCTAAGTGTGAGAGTGTGAAGAGAGAACACTGTGAGTGATTTGTACTCTTACTCTCTATTCTCTTTTCTTATGATTTGTGTAACCAAGAGAGTTTGTGTAATCATGAAACTTGCATGATGGACTTGTTTGTGGATTGTATCCCGTAATTTTTTTTTTATTTCAGAAAAATTTTTTATGTAAAATATTGATATTTTTTCTTTTCTCACTTATTATTTTTTACTTTGCTATTTGCTCCTATTTGGTTGTTGGAATGGAATAATGTGGAAATAGAATAGTTATTCCCAGGGAATAGAATAGGAAGAGAATAGAATTAGAATTGTTATTCTCATATTTGATTGTTAGAATAGAATAATGTAAAAATTAGTATTCCATTATTTGGTTTGTAGAATAGTATGAGGAATAAGGTTAAAATAGTAATAATAATAATAATTATTATTATTATTGTTATTATATGTATTACTAATAATAATAATAAAAATAAAATAATAATAATAATTACAAATAATAATAATAATTATAAATAATAATAATTATTATAAATAATAATAATAATATGTAATAATAATAATAATAATAGGGAATAACTATTCCCACCTTTTATATGGGAATAAATATTCTCAGATTTGTGAGAATAAATATTTTCTGGGAATATTTATTCCCGTCTAATTTACCAACCAAACAAGAAAATTGTAATTTTTGGAGGAATTAGCCAGGAATAGAATTGTAATTCCAGTGAACCAAACGTAGGGTTAGATTTTTTCTAATATTAGAACTTGATTTTTTATACTTAAACAACTAGCTCATGGCCCACTTACGGTGTGCTATTAGAAATCCTCCCTAGCTTGACACTTAAATGATCAGTTTGTGGCTTTCTCACAAAAATTCCTTCAAATGATTTTTGTGCGAGTAATAATATAGAAATCTCATGCAAAACTCCTTCACAACTTTAACAGTGAAAAACAACACTTCCAATAAATATATAATTAATAATAGATTGACCCAAAATTCAACACAATAATGTTCCCATAAATTAGAAAAAATTGGACAATTCCAAAGTAAAAGTAAAAAACTAAGTAAAAAATAGTTAGATCATAAGTTGATGGTGTTGGGTCTGGTCACTCCCTTATAGGCAACCCAATAAACTGGTTTGTCATCGGAGGATTTGTGGAGAACAATTTCGGAGAACTGTTTTCAGTCAACGGGACGTTGATCGGAAGAGAACAGTGGACGCTAAATGGAGATTGACCGGCGGACGGCCAGCTGAATCTGGACAACAGGAGGTTGACCGTCTGAGGACTATAGGAGTGCTGTAGGATGGCGGACTGGTAGCAAGACGGTCAACAAGAAATGTTGACCGGATGGCTATAGAGAACGGTCAAGTTCTCCGGATAGTAGCTGAAGACGGTCAACAAGAAATGTTGACTGGATGGCAGCAGGAGACGGTCAACTAGAAGTTGACCGGCTGAGCAACTAAGCCTCTGAAGACTGTGGAAAGTGGCAGCTGGCAGACGACAAATGTCTTTCCAGGATTGGTCGACAGGTGGATAGTTGGGCTGCAGAGCACGCGTCTGCACAGTGCAGAGCATGCGCCGTCTGTAGGGCATGGGCTTGCAAGAAGCTCGGAAACTGGTGAAGACGTGGCACCTATTATCTGACAGATGACCAGATGGGCAGATGGGTTTAGGTGGAGTCAGTACGTCTATATAAGAGCACCAGGAGCTTCTGGAGAAATGGTCAAGGCC
>JAOVVI020013951.1:0-10816 GCA_028571085.2 Nepenthes alata | reverse complement strand
ATGAAGGCCAGTTAAGAAGAAAGTTGACTGGAATGACGTGTTGACTGGCCCTAACGGTAAATGGCTGAGGAAGTTAGAAATAGCCGAGATAGATAAGAACTGAGATAATGGTTAATAATGAGGTAGATGATAGAGACCGTAATAAGTTGATAACGACTAAAATAGTTGTTAGTGAACGAGATAGTTAATAATCGGCCGAAGTAGTAAGATGGAAAGCTAAGAAAAAGTTGATCGGATTGATCTGCTTAAAGAAGTAGCCTGACGACCGGATAAATTGAAGAGTTGACCGGTCAGAGAGTTGACCGAAATTAGTAAGAAAACCAAAGAAGCCATGAATCACAATCTATTAATGAACAGTAACACCCGAGATCATTTGGAAATTAGATAAAGAGCTCGAAGACTCAATAAGAGCTTGAGGACTCATAAAGAGACAGAGGAAATTAGAATGAGACCAAGGACTCATAGAGTGAGAGCAAGTAAGATAATTAACTGAATCAGTTTATGGTTATATCCTGCTCCCACCTATTCCGTTGACCTTTCAGAAAGGAAGACTGAGTGAAAAAAGAAGTATAAAAAAGGTAACTTACTCCGTTGACCTTTCAGAAAGGAAGGTTGAGTGGGAAAAGAAGTATGAAGAAGTATCAAGTAGATGACTTACTTCCACCTGCTTTCACTTGCACCATCACCTATAAATACCATGTTTAGAGGTCAGAGGGAAAGTGTGAAATCTGTGTGAAGCATGAAGGAGAAGAAGGAGAGAAAGGATTCCAGATTTAAGTTATGGAATTCATAAGCCCAGGATTAGGCAAATGTGCCATACGTTTTGTCCTTAGCTATTGATAATCCTTGTCTAAAAATCCTTGGTGTTATGGTTTTACCGCCTTTCTTCTTTGTGTCTTAACACAATGCATGATAATTACCTCTCATGATTTATAAAGGATATACATGTTCAGCACATGTGTTGAGCTCTTGTTCTACAAACTACACTTGAAAATTTGTTAGAATTATGTTTTGGTAAGCCTAAACTACGGTGCATGAAAAAGTTCTCTTACATTTTTAATTTTGTTAATAAATATCAGCTTGCTTAATTAAAGATCTCACCCGTTTGCGTGTTTTAAGAATTTTGGTCTTTGACACTCAAAAATAGTTTTTAATGGCCGAGTAGTTGCAGGCTCTCAATGTAGCTGTTTCTGATAAGTGATGGCTGAGTAGTTGTAGGCCCTAAATATAACCATTTCTAATATGTGATGGCCGAGTATCTGTAGGTCCTAAATGTAGCCGTTTCTGATATGTGATGGCCGAGTAGTTGTTGGCCTAAAATGTAGCCGTTTTTTATATGTGATAGCCGAGTAGCTGTAGGCCTAAAATGTAGCTGGATAAATAAATTTGGTTTTAGATTGGAATTCATTTTGGAAACCAGTTCGTATGAAAATTGGCTTTGTTCGTGTTTTATGCTTCATTTCGTATCTTGTATTTTGTTTCAAAATTTTATTTATTCATGTATTCAATTATTGGTGCCTTGTCGAATAATTTGCTCACTCCATGCTATTTTATTATTTTCAGACGACCAAGGATTTATGCCAGATGAAACAGAGTAGAGTTGGACAAGGTAGCTAAGCAGGACGGCCAACCTGGTTTATTGTAGCAGTTTTTGATCATCCATGAAGTAATTTTTGGTCATTATGGGAATTTCGAAACACAATACCGCTGTATGAATGAATGGAAAATTTAATAATTCCGATGAATTTTGTGGGTTAAATAATTTTGGTTCCTAATGGCATCTCATGTGTCTTTGGTTTTATCGTCTAACCGATCAACCTAGCACCTTGGACGGTCACAATGTGACCTACCTAAATAAGGCCGACTTGTTGACACGCTAGTTTCGATCCTGTGTAAGCATTTAAAATTTTTTTAAGTCAGACCATTTATTGGTGTTTTGTGCCGAAGTGGTTATCTCGCTGAATGTTAATTGACGGAGGCCATTTGAAGATTGATGGTCCATTCCGTCATAGTCTTCCTAGTCCCACACTTATCGTATTATGGATAAATGCATTTGGATTATAAAAGTTTTGGAGTCTGCACCTTGGAGCTGGAAGAAGATCATGAAGCTTCGTTCGGAGCTTCAGCATTGCGTTTGTTACGTCATTGGAAATGGCACTGGGATGCACCTATGGCTAGATAATTGGCACATGTTGGGCCTGCTCTGTAATAGATTTTCGATGAGGTTGAGGATTGTTACAGGTCTACCCATTGATGCAAAGGTGCAGGAAACCATTCGAGATGGTGAATGGAAATGGCCAAATGACCACAACATGGAGGTGAATAGCATTATCGAATGCATGCTAGATTATCAACCTAGGCTGGATAAGCAGGACTCGATCAAGTGGAGTCTCAGCCAAGATGGTAGATTCTCGGTTCGCTTTGCATAGGATCTCTTTCAAGGGGTAAAAGAAAAGGTGGCTTGGGCCATGCTGATTTGGGAACCGCACAACATCGCTGCATATGCTTTTATTTTCTATTTGTGCGTCCATCGTTGCCTAAGTACTATGGATGGTGTTAGCTACTTTACCAATATCTTTGATATGTGTTCATTTTGCAATGCTAATATTGAAAGTCATGACCATCTCTTTTTCTATTGTGAATTCACGATAGAGGTATGGAGACAGATGTGCCAAAGGGCAGGGATGCTTTGGCCATACAATGAGTGGAGGTTGAACATCCTATGGGCAGTCAGCAGATAGGAAAGGATCAAATGCAAAAGCCCTTTCTTTCTATCTTACCCTAGCGGCCACAGTGTATTTCATTTGGAAGGAACGTAACCACCGCATTTTCAACTCCTCAAGTAGCAAGAATGAAGCTCAACTGGTTATGCAAATCATGGACACGGTTCGTTGCAATATGAAAATTTCCGTAGCCAGAAGTGGCAAAATTTTCAAATATCATTGGAACCTTTCTCGTTAGGGCAGTATCCTAGGAGATATTGCTATTCTATGTTCAGTAGCAAGATCCTTTGTATGTTGGCTGAGGTTGTTGAGATGTATAAAGCTCCGGGGATGCCCTAGCTTTTTTCCACTTTATTTTCCATTTGATTTTTTTTAGTTTTTTAAAGCTACATCACTGTATATGAAGCTCAGGGGATGCCTTGGCTCTTATGTTCTACTCCATATCCGAGTGACATCAAGTTTGAACATAAATTTTGTAAATTTTTGAAAATCAATATACATAATTCACATTACTTACCAAAAAAAAAAGTTAGGTAACTATCCCAAGATACTTGATGCACTTAAGTTTGACAAGCCACCAATATAATGGTCTGATGATACTTTACCTCCTTAGGTGTGCAAATACCAAAATCAATCCATATGATCATATTCTTATTATTCTATCAGGGTAAGTCCTCAATGGGCAAAATATGTCATGTTCATTTTCTCATGGTGCAACCAGGGTCAACGCCCATGCAAGGTAAGGAATACTATATCTGAAATCCTCATATCAAACCTAATATCGATATTTATTAATATCTTAACACGTGTTATTCACAAGACTATAAACATTCCTTTGAAAATAATTATCACAATCCATCAGCACATGGTATAAATATCAAATATTTAGAAACTACACTATATTTTTGTAGGTTTTATATTCGTTAATATAATAGCATTTTTATATAATCCTTTCTACTTAACCATACATTAACAAAGGAGTAGAATACCAAGTGTCATGAGCATCTAACAGAACAAGAAAGGCTAACCATGGACGTTTGTACGGAAGTGACTCCTTAACTCCCTCCCCAACCTATAAAATTCTACCCAATGATTATCATGCTCCCCACTTTATCAATGTCAATTTTAAAGCTATAAAAATATATCCTATTTTTTTACTATTGAATAAAACTCATGAATTATCGATTTTAATTGATATTGGCCAACACTCGAATGCGGGTCTAGCAATACTTATGTGCCAAATCTAGCTCAAATATAGTGAGGAAACAAAAGCTCTTCCACCGCGTCAGCAAGGGTTAGTTTACATTTTCCTAGTCATTTGTTCATTAACCAATTGTTATATCCTTAGGTAATCAAAATCATATTGTGTAAATGTAGCATTAAACTTAGCATATCATATTTTAAAAATGCCAAATTTATTATCATAAATACATTGATTTATCATGTAAATGATGCCCGAATATCAACTATCACCCAAACTTGATGTGTGATAAACAGAATTTAGTGTTCATCCTACTATGTCCATCACTCGAATACCATAATTTCAGGTAATCAAACTCAATTTTCGGTAATGTAATATCAAAATTAGCATGTTAGTACTGAAACATATTAGATCTGTTAATTTTATTATAAGAAAATATTATGTGCACATATTTTTACAAATATATTTATGACATTTTTATAAAATAATTTTGATTAAATATCTATGATGTTATAGCTTGGTAGTAACTAAAGTGACATGACTAGATTATTTTATAGATATCAAATTATAGAATAAAAAATTAATATAGCTATTTTATATATTGATTTAATTACTTTGTAATTTAAAATGCTATAGTTTTTTGATTATTAGATATTACAGGAGGTCTAAATGTGCACTAATTTGTATGTAATTAATTTAATAAATAGGAAAATCAATGGGCACCCTTAATTTTAAATATGTTTCGAATATCTAATAGTAACAAACTTATTTGAATTATGAATCATTATTAATTATTTTTATAAGTGAATAAAAATTATTATAATAGTTAATTAATGTATTGTAATTATATTCAAAGGTAGATTATAATAATACTATTTATATCTTATGTTCCTCGTAGATTTGTTAATAACCCCCAATTAGGATCCATCAAGTAGCTCATAGAGGATCCAACAACTCACCCCATGCAAAGGATAAGTCATCTTTGAGTAACCAAGGAATTGCCACCTATTAAAAAATGTGACAACTCCAAAAAATTTTACCAATGAGCCATCAATTTATAAACTAAAAAATAGAAATCCACAAAAAATAAAGAAGAAAAATTGGAGAGAAGATGAAGGAAAAGAGGAGCAAAAATAGAGAACCGAAACCAGAGTCTGTTGGTAGCTAAACTTCAAAATTAAATTAAAAATATTTCCAGGATGATAGGCCGTATTTTTCTATCGAAAATCCGATAGAGTTTCGTCAAAAATATGGACATCTGCCAATATAAAAACCTGTACAATCCCCTGTACAACACAAATATATCCAAATAATTATAACAACTACATCAACAATAACAACACACAAAATCACGCAGGATCTAATTGCCACATATGATTCGTGGCTCCAACGCTATATATTTAAACACAACATTGGCCAAAGAGAGATCCACTAGGCAATTGTTATAAACCACAATAACCTGCAAAAAATATAATAGTTCCAAACAATAGCGGAAGCTAAATTATCTGATCATCAGCCTTATGTATAATATATATTAAGATTCTAAAAGGAATATAAATATATATACAATTTTTCTATGACATAAATAATACTACAAATTATAAGTTTTGATATAATCTTTCAAATTCAATACTAGACCACTTTGAATCTCTACATTGTTTCATCGGATTTAATAAACCTGTGCTAATCTGAAGACAAGAAGAATAAGGGTGAGCTAAAAGCTCAACAAGTGCAATACAATCAAAATGGTAAGCAATATAAGAAAAGTAAAGTAGGTGGGGGAATACGAGTATAATTAGGATACTTAAACATAAAATGTGATCGATTATACTTTTGGGACACAATTAACTTTTCACATTTTATCTTTCTTTTCTTTGGGATATAAATTATGCGTAATTACTTATGTTTACGGACTATGGCCAGTAAGTTTTACTAGCTAAAGGTGCGGGAGAATGAGGAAATGAATGTGTTACTGTACACATTCTAAAGCATAACAAGTATATTTTAAACCTGCAATTACTCGATTATCATTTATCATATCAGCTACATTTTAGACGGCTACTCAGCCATCATTTATCATATCGGTTACATTTTAGACTTATAGCTACTCGGCCATCATTTATCATATCGACTATATTTTAGGCCTGCAGCTACTCGGTCATCACATATGCTCCCATGTCCCTCGAGGCCCAGAGGCAGTTTCTCATCCTTCTATAGTATTATCTCAAGGCTTGCCAAGAGTATTACCCGTTATAATATACGGACAGGATAATTCTTTAGTCTCTACTATAACACTGATGTCTAAGGATATTACTATCGTAATATAAATCTGTGGTTCTAGTATCATGATTTCTTATTCTTTGAAAGAAGATCTACGATGCTTCTTTCCCAATCTTCTCCATCAAGGAGGACAAATCAATCATATATCCAATTGTGAAATTTTTTTCCAAATACTTGTACAATTTTTATCTTTCTTTTGAATTTCAGTCTTCTCATGACTTAATTTGCATGCATGAACATCATAATCCATGGGAACGGTAGAATCTCTTACCACCATAAGCCAAATATGACTTCAAGGCTTCAAAATAATATTTTTTTCAGAATTGGTTAACGAATATATTTTTTCAGAATAAATAATTAAACATATGCAAATATATATACAATTTAATTAACAATTAAACAATGCGAGAATTATGTAAAATTTACTAAAGAGGTACGGGTAAACAGTACCCGCTAGTGAACAATACTTGATTGTACATATCAGACGATTCTCAGAATTTCAGGCATCCAATAGATAAATTACCATATTTAGGATATGAGTAATTACAATCTCAAGCCAATTTATGTATAATTTTTTAAGTAAACGCCTAAATGAGGTCCCAGTGCATCCTAGGTTTCCAACAAACGAAAATATACCTAAAACTACCAAATTGGATACCCTATCGATAAATTAACTTATATAGGATATAGATAATGATATTTTAATGCTAAATTAGGTAAAAGCTCCAAAAATTGGAGCCCGAAACTACTCAGGTGCGGGGTTAGGGTTTGAGTGCAGAAATCGGTTGAAATTCACAAATTCGTACATGAAATTCATATATATGCATAATTAAACTATGAGTATTACATATACATGCACGGGTCAGGTATCGGGACAAAACGAGGAAGAGGAGGGCATGGATGCACTTGTCTCGACTCGATTTACTACTTCTCCAACTAGCTTGAACACAGAATCAGACCCGAGGACCTCGGTTTCCTCTTCTCTCTTCTCCCTCCCTGTCTCTCTCTCTACTCGAAACCCCCAGCTCCCCTTCTTCTCCTTTCCCGCATTATTATTATTATTATTATTATTATTATTATTACAATATATATATACTTATTTTTTTTAAATCTTAAAACTCAATTCGATACTCAGGCGAGCGAACTGGCTTACCTCGGGTGATGGCCCAATAAGTCAAAATATTCTCTAAAATCTTATAATATTTACTTAATTTTTATTACACTCAAATTATCTGAAATAATAAATAATCTCAATTAAATCCAACAAAAATTTGAGATATTACATTCTCTCCCACTAATAAAAATTTCGTTCTCAAAATCCAACGAACCTCAAAACTTAACAATAGGGGAAAAGAACTTCTAGATTTCGCTTATGCACTCCCAAATCACTTTCTTGGAGAGACGATTATTCCTAGAGAACGTTAATTATTTGAATCATCCTGATCCTCAATATCTATTACTTTTTGTCTAAAATTGAGATTGAAACCTTGCTATAAAACAAATTCCTAGCCTCTCACAACGGTTAAACCTAATCATAAACCTACCTCCTCATTTATTTGTACATAAGAGACATTATGATAATCTACACAAATTTACAGGTAAGCTTAATTATTGACTACTTCTCCGGCTTAATACAAAATCTCAAACAAACTAATAGGCTCTCACTTTGATATCTCCTATGATTCAAGAATGATCTTCCATTGGAACCTCAAACCCGTTCAAAAATATCTGAGTCAAAAGCCCACATGCTTCTGCTATGCTACTCTGCCTAACCATATACCAGGACACTTAGAATCCTCTTGCAACTCGTGCCCATTGCTTCATATCAGACTCCTAAGTTACCCGACAATTCTGATCCTAAGGAAAAATCTAAGGACATCGATACAACTAAACAAGGTCCAAACTCTCTAGATTACAATCAACCTAGGCATGTAATTGAACAATCACCTAAAAACCTGGAGCTCGAATACTTACCCAACTTACCGTTTTGTTGGCATACCAACAAGCCAACCTATGCATTTCAGTCGTATCCCTCAAATTCATTACAAGTGGGCTATCTTTGCCAGCCAAATCCACAATTACCCAAACAGTACCATAATTCTTATAACCCTATTATCCTCGAAACTGAAACTGTGAGGGCATTTCGTCTCATAATCCCATGACCTCACGATGTAGGAGGCAACTCTCCCTCCTCAAATGAAAGGCAGAGCACCCCATTTGTTTAGATATTAGGAGCTACTTGAGATTTTTTATAACATTCCCTATGATGCACCGAGTCAATATTCGATTTGAAGATTCTTGACATCCAATTATCGACAATAATATTCTTCTTGACTGATGATGAACCTCATAAGTATAACCCCTTTAACAATCTCACTAATCTACACTACAACTTGATTAACCCTTCACGACTGACACTGAAATTCACCGTTACTATCCACAAGAAAATCTATCCGCTTATATTGTTGCATATCCATCTCGTCTTATGAGACAATCTTTCAGTCCATTAGGATCATTAGATAATAACTATCTCTATAAGTAATACCTATAAATCCTCAAAGTAAGGACCTCAATGGCTAACCCCAAACTATGGGTGAGGCAATTATGATCATAGGCTTTTCATCCTCTTAATCGAGGGCAACCACCCATACAAGTCACGAGAATAACAATCCTAGAGCTTCCTCAAGAGGATCACACTCTACTATAACTTACTAGACCCATCAGGGGTCTACTCAAACAATAAGGTCAATAACTAATCCTTAATCCCCCAAAGACTACTCTCGCATGATCCATTTTGATGGATACTAGTCGTCTCCAAGCCAAACACGTCACGGCACTGCAATCTTCGAGAAACAGTTATCAGATTACCCTTCCGGGGTCAGGATTTATATCTCAACCTCTATAGGATTCTAGCTATCCAAAAGTCTAGGTACTTAATCATTACTAAATCGATTATAAATCAACATCCTTGGATTCATTATATTAGAATTGACACTAAGTTATACTGATTTCAAGCCATCAATCCCACCTTATCCATCATACTTGATACATCAATCAAGCATTCCTTCTTAGAAAATTACTAACCTGAGGACCTTAACCCAGAGCCGATCAAACCTAAACTTTGAACCAAAACCTATTAATCTAAGCCTCAAATAATACTGATCGATTCATGTACCAAATTGGCACCATCAAATTTAAACCTCAAGGTGCCTCTCTATGTCTTCTCTTCTTAACCTCACGATCGACCATCACCACGAGCAAACCGTCAACTAAGAGATAATGCTAACACTCCTCCCGAAGTAGGAACAATTCGAGTTAGCTTTCCCTTAAGACACTTATTAGGATAATTTAAGTTAGACAAATAAAGCTAACTACCGATCCTAACTTAATACTAGCCTATGTTACGCGAGCTAGGGAACTAGTGGTTATCCATCCTAACTTAGACATTGTATGCCTACATCTGCCTATTCAGTCTTAGCCTATACTATCCTAAGCTTTCGCATAAGATCCAAATTAAACCTAAGATATCTCTTTTCTCTGATATCATCTGTGATAGACTGTATTTTTCTACCAAATATTCAGCAGAGATTCGTCTAAAATACGGATATCCGCCAATACAAAAACCTGTACAATCTTCTATACAACACAAAATGCATCCAAATAATCCTAACAACCGACATCAACAACAACAACAAATAAAATCACACAGGATCTAATTACTACATATATCTCATGGCTCTAAAGCTATGTATCTAAACACAATATTGGCTAAAGAGAGATGTCACTAGGTACGTGTTACAAACCACAATAACCTACAGAAGCATAATAAATCTAAATAATAGTGGAAGCTAAATCATCTAATCATCAGCCTTATATACAATATACATTAAGATTTCAATATATATACAATTTTCCCATGACATAAATAAAATCACAAATTATAAGTCTTCGACATGATCTTCAAAATTTAAGCCTAGACCACTTCGAATCTCTACGCTATCCTATTGGATTTAACAAACTTATGGTAATCTGCAGACAAGGAGAAACAAGGGTGAGCTAAAAGCTCAATAAGTATAATATAATCAAAATAGTAAGTAATATAAGCAAAGTAAAGCAGGAGGGGGAATACGAGTATAATGAGGATACGTAAAAATAAGCCGTGATTGATTATACTTTTGGGACACAATAAACTTTTCACATTTTATCCTTCTTCTCTTTGGGAAGTAAATTATGCGTAATTACTTATATTTGCGAACTAGGGGCAGTAAGCCTTAATAGCTAAAAGTACAGGAGAATGAGGAAAGGAATGTGTTGCTCTACACATTCTAAAGCATAATGGCTACATTTTAGGATTGTAACTACTCGGCCATCATTTATCATATCGGCTACATTTTAGGCTTGTAGCTACTCGGCCATCATTTATCATATTGGCTACATTTTAGGCCTGCAGCTACTCGGCCATCACATATGCTCCCATGTCCCCCGGAACCTAGAGGTAGTTCCTCATCCTTCCACAGTAATATCCTAAGGCTTACCAAGGGTATCACGTGCTACAATATACGGCCAAGATAATCTTTGAGTCTCTACTGCAACATCGATGGCATGCTTAAGG
>JAOVVI020013950.1:0-11668 GCA_028571085.2 Nepenthes alata | reverse complement strand
ACTCCGGCCTGTAGCAGCGCTCCAACCTGTGGAAGCAGGCTCTCACGTTTGCAAAATGCGCTCTCCTCCGGTTATTGCGGACGATATCTAATTTGAGTGTCGGAGTGATAACAGTGGGATAAACTTTCGCCCCCCCTCTAACATCTTATTTGTAATTTGTGTTGTACAAGTTCCAACTATCAACAATGGAGATTAGACCAATCTAGATTAACCTGCAACAGAAGACTGGAATGCCTTCTAATCCGTACAACAACTAGGAACTCGGGACACAACATTGGCGTAGTCTATAAAAACTACAAAAAAGTCTTTCCACCTTATAACAACAAAACAAACACAATTAATACTCGAGCTCTAGCCAGCACGTCGGCCAGTGACACCGCCTCCCATGGCGACAACCACTCATCGGGTAGCCATGCTTAGGGGCTTCGTCCTCTAGCTCCAAGATGGTCGAAGAAGGTCAACACCCCGGAAGTGAGTTGTTGCATCAATCTGAGGCAAATTCGCCACTGGCAATGGTCCCTCACTAGGTAGCCAAGCAGGCGAATGTCGATTCCAAGTATGTAAGCATAGCTTTGGAGAGTCAGCATCCTCAGAGGGCCAACCAACCCGACAACCTTAGGACCCAGATCGCCCTCAGGGCCTACCTCATCAAAACACCAGCCTCGGCATCACGAAGGATTCGAGTGACAGGGCCCCATTCCCGAAGGAGAAACCAATCTAGTCTCAGGGAGCCAGTCCAGAGCCCGATGCGACAATGCCTTGTCATTCTGAAGCATTATGGTGCTCCAATCGGACTTTGATCCTCTCTAGCCGTAGAAGGATTTCGGCCTGTAGTAGCACTTCGGCCAGCAACATCGACCCGGGCAATAAGCTAAGTACGGGCTAGCTCTTCACCTAAGGGCCTATCCATGAGCTCACCTCAAAGCCACCCTCCACCGAGCACACCGTCAGTCGTCCCTCGAAGCCCAATCCTTTTTCTAGTGAGCTACCCGTCAGCGGGGCGCACCCTTGTAGTCCAATCTTACATCTAATGAGTTGCCCCTCAGTCAGGCACACCCTTGGAGCCCAGTCCTTCGTCTAGTGAGCCACTCGTTAGTTGGGCACACCCTCGGAGCCCAATCCTTCTCCCAATGAGCCGTCCCTCAGTCGGGCGCACCCTCGGAGCCCAGTCCTTCACATAGTGGGCTGCCCCCTCAGCCGAACGCACCTTCGATATTTAGTCTTCCAAATATATCACACTCGCACTCCCCTCATCACTGCATCTTTGCACTCTTGTCATGCTTATCTCTAAATATGCTCTCTTCCGTTTATTATAAAAAATATCTGACTTGAGCATTAGTGTAGTGACGGCGAGATAACCTCTCGTCGCCCTCTGACATATTGTTTATAGTTTATGTTGCGTAGGTTTCAAGCTATCAACGACGGAGATCAGATTTGATCCAGATCAACCCGTAACGGAAGATTAAAAGGCTTCATAATCTATACAACAATAAGGAACTCGGGATGCAACATAATAAATAATAATATTAAATGATATAGTAATAGTAATAATAATAATAATAATAATTAACGAAGAAGGAAAGGAGAAAAAGAAAGAAACGGGAAAGAAAATGAAATAGAGGAGCGAAAGAAGGGAGGAAAAGAGGAAAGGAGAAGGGAGAGAGGGGACGGCATTTTGGTGGGAGAGGGAAGGAGATCGGCGCCCTATTTTGAAACTAGCAAAACCGTGGCCGGATCCTCTCTTACTTAAGGAGCCAGTGGTGAGGAGAGAAGGGATACAAACCGAAGAGGAAAGTTACGCACAAGCCAAAGCAGAGCAAAGTCTCCGCTGCCGTCAATCGGTGTCGGAGAGTGTCGCCGTGACCGTTTCAAGCCGTCACCGCCTCTGTAACCAACTCGCTGTCAGGAGTTGGGCCGAAGCCACCACCACCGCTGCTAAACCCTAGCTGTTATACAACTTCAGGCAAGTAAATTATTCTTTCTTGCAAGTAAAATTCCTAAATCCTTTCCCCTCTCTTTTTAATATCGATTCTCTGTTTGCATGTCTTGAATTTGGAAAATTTGATCAAAATTTTGGTAGATGAAAAAAATGAGGGCAAAACAGAGCCACAGCCAATCTGGTGAGGTTGAAATTTTAACGGTTCCACGTTAAATTGAGGTTTGATAAATTGTTCAATGAGGTCATGAAATCTTTATTTTACACGTTGAATCATTGAAGCTTGCAATCTTATGGCTTTGGTGCGAATTTTAGTATAAAAAAAAAATTGAGTGTGCTCTGTATGGGTCCCCAAAAATGTGATGCAACGAATTGAAAATTAAGGGAAGAAGGTGAAGTGATTTCGAAGCATATTTGAGCTGTGTTGTATATGGAAGTTGTAGTTGTGGGTATGTGTCTGTGTTTGTGTGTATGACTTGGGTGTGTGTGGGTGTATTGCCCATGTATGCGGGTGTGCAATGTGGTGGGTGTAAGAGAGGGAGCCATCTTGTGAGCCGGTGGTGAAAAGGTGGTGTTGCTGCCGTCGTCGTGCTGTGGGCTAGAAGTGAGAAGGTAGAGCTGCTACCGTCGCCATGTTGAGAGCCGGCAGTGAGGAGACGGTGGTGCTGCCCTATGCCACAGTATGGGGATACTAAGGTGTATATACACCCGGCCTAGGTGTATATCTATATATACATTGAAATTTTTAATTGATTGAGGAGAAAGTTATCGGTAATTATTATTTTGATTGGATTTTTGTGAAATTAATCGGGATAGTTAAATAAGATGAGAATCGTGTGTCAGTTCGATAATGATAAAATTGAGGATATTTTGTGACCTTAGAAATAAGATTTGATATGTCGGGATGTCTTATTATGATCGAGTATAATATATATATGGTCGGCCGAATCTCCTGAATTTCCTTGGATTTTTTCCTATTTTCGTGGTGATCGATCTTTGCGTTGATTTTGACCACGTGTGTATATTTTATTGGTACTTTATAGATAAGTAAAGGTGAGTGTATGAAAATTCTATAATATTCGGGCCAATGGGAGTCCGTGGGACCGTAAAGTAATCTATACTTCTCCAATACCGATTCCATTCTGGAGATTGAGGTAATTGATATTGATGAGGGATACTTATAGTCTAATGACCATCGTAGAGGATGATATCAAGGGTATTATTTAGGAGGGGTATCAGAGATGGTATGAGTATATTATGGGTACAACCTCTTGGAGGACTGTAGGGGTACTGGGGATACCATGGATACCGATAATCTCGTGGTACTTACCCAACCATTGGGGGCGTAAATACACCGCCTTTGATTCATTGCGGCAGAATAAGGTCCATGGAGATTATAGTTATCTCGTATCATAGAGACTGTTGTTATTTCGTACATCTGTGACATCGTATTGAGCTAATAATCGGATTCGATAGAATCCATATTACATTATCGATATCTAATCATTCATATATGGCCTTTGGGTTGCAGACACGACATGTTATCGAGTCTCGAACAATGGTTGGTATATCACATACTATTATTAATTTTATACAATTGATGTTATTATTCGGGATGCTTATAACCAGTGACCACTGTAGATAATGATATCATGGATATCATTGGCGAGGGGTATTATACATAATGAGTATGCTATAGGTACAACCTCAAAGAAGATTGTAGAGATAGTGGGGATACCATAGATATTTGGTAACCTCGTGATACTCACCCAACTGTTGGAGGCAAATACGCAACTTTTCGTTCACTATGGTAGAATAAGGTTTAGGGAGATTCTTATTATTTTGTACAGTTATGACTTCAAATTGAGCTAATAATTGAATTCTGTGGAATCCATGTTGTATTCCTGATGTCTAGTTATTCTTATAACTTTTGAGTCATGGATACGACATATCGTTGAGTATCGGATAGTAATCGGCATACCATATTTTATTAATTTTTATTGAATTATTTTCTTATTGTATTCCTCTATGGTTGATTATTTTTACTTGATAGGCATTCGATTCGCTCTTATATTTTATTAGCCTCAGAATAAACAGGTTGACATTAGGATAAAAGAAATCGTGTATTGCCAAGTAGACACTATATAGGAGTGATCTCGGAGATTGAGACTTCAATGGTAGAGTTTTGAGATTTTTATTGGTTCATTAACTTTTAGACATTTATTGAATTTTCATTTATGAGGAACTGACACTATGGATATCGATGTTATTTCTATTTCAAATAATTTATTATTAGTATTATGGATATTTATTTAATGGTGTAATTATGATGATTATTTATGGTATCTTAAATGTTGGTGATGCGATAATTTTGAGTTCATTCAAGTGGTTTGATATTGCAATCTATGACGTGTAATTGATGATTTCGAATGATTTGAAATTTTTACTTGGATGGTTTGGGTCAGGTTCGGGGACTCAAGCTCGGGTCACTACATGCTGCATGGATTAGAGAGCCATTCGGTTTTCTTGGGCGAATCGAACTAAGCGGGTCTGGTCTCCATTTCTGATACCTTGGATCCTGCACACCACAACTAAAAAATGAGATTTAGAGGATCGATGTGACTCATTTTTCTGTATATCCTCCAACACTCAAATCTCTGATCTTTCTCCAATTGAATAGAAAGATGCGATGATGTAAGAATGAGTGTATGTACGATGTGCGGTTTCAGGGATTGAGTGTTTTGGTGCGTCAAGTAGAAGGACGGCTTTGGGAAAAAGCGGGGCGCTCGACGGGGAGCAGTTTGAAGACGGTGGTGCACTCGATGGGAAGTGGCTTAAGAGAGAGACATGGGATATTTTCTTGTGGTTTTTGGGTAGAGAATTGTTCTTCTGTGGGCTCGTTAATATGTTTGTCCCTTGCCTGTAGGAGTTATGGGGTATTTATGGTGTTTGAGCCCGTTCAACTCTATTTGAGCGCCAAGGTTGGTTAACAATTGTCTGTGCAGATTTGGCGAGCTGTCACACAGATCACGGGTGCCAATTATGACAACCATGGCTAACCAAGGAGATTCTTCCTTCTCCACAGTGATATCGAAATCAGCGGATATGGCAGTTTCTTTGGAAGATATCGCGATTGAGGACAATATTCGAGGTGGTAAGCTATTTGGGGCAATTAAAGGCAAGTCCTGCCCTCGTGCACGGCATTGCAGGCCGTCCATTTCCAACTAGATGGCTTCAAGCCAACCTGCCTAGGCTGGCAGTTCAGATGCTTAGCCCTAAGCCTTCGCGGGAGTGGGTTGTGGGCCGCTATCTTCTAGGTCACCAACTCATTCGTGGGCTTTTGCGCTGTGCTGGCCTATTTTCGGGCATCCACATCATATTCATATCTACTTGTTCCAAATAACCAAAAATATTATAAACAGTAAGCCTCGTCTTTGTTTTCTTTCATCATATTTAATTGATAAAAAACCTTTAGTCTTAATTTGTTGGGTCCCAATAAAGTGGACTCACAAAAACTGACCCGAATGAAATAAATAAATAAATAAATTGTCCAAATTGAAGAAAAATAAACGGACCAGAGTTGGTGGCCTAATAAGAAATAATGTTGTTGGCTCACTATACAACTTAATTAGCTTAGCTCAAATATTCTAACTTAGCCTGCCTGAGATCAATGATCATCTTGATATGACAGTTGAATACAATGTCAATGATCATCTTGATATGACCTCACACATAAAATATTGTACTAAACACAGGACCTAAATACATCACGTTAGACCATATACAAGGAAAGATGTTTGCAAGTGCGTAATCCAATAAATGAAATTTACAAAATTAATTATAAATGCTGCTGTTGGGCAGCCGACATACATACCAACAAACCACTAATACATTACCGAAAAAAACATCTACATGTCAGACAACTAACAATTTAACTTCAGATCTGCCCTGCTGATTTCAAACAGGTATCAACATTAAATACATTAACAACACATTCCATGAATTGCCAGCACATAATACACTATCTCAACAGACAACAGACACCATAAAATAACACTTTAGAAATCTAAACACTGCCCGAAAGCCAAATACATTATAATTCATTGCCATAAACTGAAATTAAATTAAAATACAGTACATCGATACATTAAACGATATCCGAAATATAATAATAACATTAAGCATGTATAGAAACATAAACTACAGCTCTTCGACCTTCACTCCTACTTGTCCGGCAAATACTCATGTATCTCATTTGAAAGGAGTTAGTAAAATAGTAAGAGAGTAAACCAAAAATTTAATAAGGCATATAATACGTCAATGAATATGTGTACTTGCATATAAAAACATGTCGGATGAAATATGAAACATGGTCGGATAATGTATGAATCTTATGCAAAGAAATTTTTATAATAACATTTTCAGATTTTTTCATCTTATCTTATTACGTTTTTATCATCAAAATATGGCTAAATTCTTATTTTTTTAGAGATCAGGGCCTATAGACCTTACCAGTTAAATAAACAAATAATCGAAGCTTAGGTTCAATATGTTTTTACACAACCAAAGGTCATACATTTCTATTCAAGACTCAAAGGTAAGCCGTGTACATATAATCATATAGATGGAGCCAAACGTTACTTCTTAACCCCGTAGGTAATAGGGTCGGATATCGATATACTACTATAATATATTAAGGTATGCCAAAATATACTACATGTTGAATAATTCTTGGTCTAATTTCTTATTCTTATAAAAACTTTACACTTTTTCTTGAATTTTCTTAATTTTTTCAATCTTGAAGAAAATATTCATAATTCAGAGCATATTATAGAGTTTTTTGCCATAATTTCATAATTTAAAAATATGAAATATTGAATTTGAAGCAAAATGTAAAAATTTTAGCATACTATATGGTTCAACATATGTATCAATTTTTCAAACCTTAGAGCTTAAATTGTGCACCTTCTCCAGCTTAAACAAGGCATGAATTTAATGGTTTAGTGTCCATGCAAGCCAATATACGAATTTAATGCAGGTAAAAAAAATAAGGCAGCAGAAATAGTAGAACTTCAGCAATTATGCAGCAATCAGCTTAAATATAGATTTTAGTGTAGGAAATCATCTTGTATATCACTTTTTTATTGAATTATAGATTATATACTCAACAAATTTTCAATGTGCCAGCCCATCACTCACGAATTTAGTTATAATAATGCAGAAATATATAATAAAAATGCAGGAATCGGCAACATAATAAGGATTATTACAATATTTGTCCATATAGGGCATTTCAGGAGGATTTCCAACACATGCAGAGGATTTAATTCAAAGTTTTGGACATGCAAGTTCTTATATACGAAATTCAAGCATTGAAGAATCATATAATTCAAAATCAGAACATACATGAAGTTCGGCTGTAGAAATTCAGCACATGCATAGGCTATTTATGACATAAGCATACTTATGAAAATTTGTTATAAAACCATGGAAAATGGGCATGTATGTTTAGCAGAACTAGTATAACTTCAAAATAACAATATAATTGAGTAATGGAAAGAAAATTGCTCATGGGAGGTGGAAGAGAATAACAACAAAAGAACGAGAGTATAGAGTGCACTTGCCTTTTCTCCAAATTCACCAAATTCTACCCTCAAATTATTTGGATTGGACCCTCTCGAGCCTTCTGACTCTTCCGATCTCTCTTCTCTGGAAACCGCAATAGGAAAATGACAGAAAATGAACTTGGGTACTTTTTTATAATAGCCTAGAGGTCGAGCACCAGTTAAGCGTGTATCGAGCGCTATCCCCATGGAAATCAGAGTTCGAGCATGACTTGAGAGATAGTTGAGTCCCAAGCTTACTGGAATCAGCACTCAAGCATGACTCGAGCGAGACTCAAGCATGGAGGTTCTGGTTTTGGCGTTTGAGCGTGGATTGGGCATCCCTCGGGCACTGCTCCACTTGACCCACATCCGACCCAACATTAATATTTGACCCATTTTTTTTTTGACCTTAATTTTAATTATATTAGTTTAATTAGTCAAAATTATCATAATCCAAAAACTCGAGCCTTACATGATGCTGCATCAATTATCACCTAACTCCCTACTCTAATTGTTCTTGCAACTGCACTGGCACCCATTCTCCTTGTGTCAGCAACCTGCACTCAGCACTAGTTGTGCCAGATGGCACCAGCACTGGTCATCAAAACCCATGCTTTTTAGATTTACCAATTGGATGGCATTACTGCAGACCATGGTTATAATGACTGTATTGCCATGACGAGTTACTGAAACTAAATCGGTCCAATTTGAAACCTACATTTAAGGTTTGGATAGGCCCAATATATATACAAGGCATGGATAAACCCAAAGAGGCAAAGCGTATAAATAATAAGAACCCCTTAACTTCTAAAAGGACCGCATAACTTGGATGGGCCATAACCTCTTTGGTCGATGAATCAAACCCAATAATTTCTTTCTCTGACTATATTAATAATTTATATTTAATCTATTTATTATTTAGAATATTTTGCTGATTTAAGTATCGAAAAGGCCTCAAGAGAAATATCCAGAAATCATTTTCATCTTGTATTTTTATTTATAGTGTGTAGAAAACTATTTTGAAATTTTGAATTACACTCAGATACAGATTGTTAAAAGGTTCAAGTCAATTAGAGTTTTTAGATACAAATCATTTGCATCATATGCAAAAAAAATTAACAAGCCATTTACCACTAAAAAATGGATGAAATATCAAAACAAGGATGACATGTCAAAATTAATTGGATTATGAGTCAAATCGCGATACGGGCCAATCTGACAACCAACCCACTTGCCAACGAAGCCCAATAAGAAGTAAAGCCCAAGATACTGTCCGGCCAGCTTATCTACTGCAAGTAGGCCCAGGGGGAAATGACTGGCCAAGATCAGTAGACAATCTCTACAACTCAGCCAATTACGGTGTAAGTCCACTCTCCAACTCAGCGATAGTAGTCTGGCAGCACGGAAAACGTCGGCGCAGCAGGTCCCAATCAATGGTGGGAGTGGTCAACCATGGGAAACCACCATAGCTGCCAACCAACGGTGGCCCTTGTCAGCCACCATTAGTTGCGGTCACGTCATCACCACAAGACGACATCTGACAACGGTGCCTCTTGTCAACACCTCAATGGCCGGCGAATCCTGACAGAATATCTGTCACGAGCCTTGGCGCCAAAATATTTTCCAAAAGTATTACAAATACTCCTCACTATCACAAGAGAAAAACTCCTGAACACACGGAGGATCAATCAATCCCCAGCAGAAGCAACCCTCAAGTGAGATACGAGAGCTTAGAAAGGACCAAACTCTCTTTCTATTTCCTTGAAAAGATTTTTGACTTGAATATCGGATGATAAACCGAGGACTAACTTTGCCAATTCTTTGACCTCTTATTCGTGGTTTGTGGTGCGCAGGTTCCAGGTTAATAGAGATGGAGACCGAGCCTGCTCCAGTTCGATCCACAGTGAAAGATCGAGTGATTCCCTAATCTGTACCACAACTCGAATCTTGGAACACATCAAGTTAGGCCGTGAGTCCTCCACATCACCTCGGCTGGCCATGGTTGGCACCGGCACTATGTGGGCAGACCATGCTTCCCAGGCCAAAATTCTCTTCCGTTAGACGATGCCATCGATTTTCCTTACTGACTAGTCTACCCTGTCCTGCTTGGATTCATGGTCCTGATGAGTTGACCAATTCCTCTACCCTGCTTATTCCCCTTCATGAAAGAAGAGTAGCTGAGGAAAAGAACCACTAAAAATACTTTGTGAGGGCAAGCTAGTAATATGCCAGCATGGATCTAACCCGGTTGTATAGAAACAACGTTCCGTTAGCCTTCTGCCCCCACTTGAGGGGTTCAGGGGACGTCCAACGCCAGATCAGCACCGAACGTAGGCCGTCTGATTCTCATTGGATGATCTGCGCGTTTTTTATACTGGATTTAATATCAGCCGTCCAATTTTAAATTTAATCGGACAGCTAGTATCAAATCTTATTGTATAAAATCTTGGCCGTTCGTTGCTCCGGATCCAATGGCCACGATATTAGTGCACAGTAATCCTAATATTTTGAAGTGGAAGACATTATTCGGCCTGCTATTTTCATTTTCTTCATATTCTCTTCTCTCTCTCTTCTATTCTCTTTATCTTCTCTCTTCTTCCATATCTTTCATCTTTCCCTTCTTCTCTTTATTTTCTCATTCTCTTTCGTTGGCCATTCTCCTTCCCTAACAGACCACTTCTTCATCGTCGGTAAATATTCGGTAATTTTCTCATTTTGGGGCACTTGAGCAGCAGTGAAGAGACAGTAAGGCAGAGCTACTGTTATTGTTGCTGTTACTATCGTTAATTTATGCCGGAGGGAGTGTCGCCGTTACCGTTCGAAGCTGACGCCGTTGCTATAGTGCCGTCACAAATTAGGCAAATCTACTTGATTTAGATACTGTTGGGTCAGGTATCACGAGCCGACCCAAAACCGAAAGTCTGGTGAAGAAGCTTCGCCAAGGCAGGAAACATTTTATTTTGGCGGGAGAGTTTTCCTTGGCGAGAAATTAGAATTCATTTTGTCGGTAAAATTTTCAGCTATTCCCTCAATAAATAGGAGGACAATAGAACAGCAAAGGGGGAGAGGGAGAAGTGCCAAAACAAGGGAACAAAATCCCTTACAAACAACGATCTGATGCTGCCACTCCTATCCACTGGCCCAGCTTTACTTTCTCATCGCTGGGGAAGACAGAGCACGAAGGTCTTCCTCAAGGTAACCCTGCTCCTTTTCGCTGCCTATGAGCCAAACAGGGCACGAAGCCCTCTGTCAGTGGCACCCCATGCTCTCTGCTCCTATTTCCATCCAAGTAGAGCGCTGAACTCTTCTATTGACGGAAGCCATCTCTCCCTCTACTCCCGTCGCCATCGAAACAGGAAACGACGTTCTCCCAGCAACAGCGTCCTGTGATTCCTCCACAGATCAGCGTCAGATGGAGCATAAAGCTCACCATCAATGGCGCACAACAACTATTTCCACGAATCAGGCGAAACCAATCCCCCAACCGTGGCGGCCCTTCCTCCTCGTATTCTCATAAAAAACAGAGTATGAAGCTCCCCTAAATAGTAGCCTGATCTCATAACGATGTGTTGGGGTCACTCTCTTGTGATATTTGTGTCTACGGACTTGTGGAGACAAATGGACGCGGACGTTTGGAGAAATCTTGGAAAGTCCGTCCTCGGGGTTGTTGGAAGAATTGGACGAGGACTATCAGTGGCATCTTGTCCGAGAGGCTGTATTGGACGAGAACTACTTCAAAGGCATCATGTCCAAGAGGTAACATGGACGAGGACGCTGGAGCCTAGGCGTTGACTTTCTCACTCACGTAGGCCTGCTACAGTGGTGTGTTGCAGGTGGGCAGTTGACCTACTCTGATTGCTGAATCAGACGGCTTCAACTCCCAAGGTGACAGGCCTGTCAGGCAAGCCGGGCGTGTGCCTACCATGGCAGGCCTAGGGGGCGTAGTCCTGCCACCCTACTACCAGTAGGGTGGCTGGGCGATCAGCCACGTGGAAACCCCTTGCCCTATAAATAGGAGGCTGCTACGTGAGAGGGAAAAAAGAGCTTGAGAGTTTGAGAGAGCAAGCTTGTGCTAGTGAGAGTGCAAGGAAGATTGGGTAAACAATCTTGGAGAGCAAAAGGGCTG